>KZ538960.1:9362-33019 GCA_000934665.2 Catajapyx aquilonaris
GGGAGCGCCAGCACCAAATTCCCGCATGGTGGAGACTTATATTAAACTCCCGTCAACACAGGGCTAGGCTGGAAGAATCAGGGGGCTGCCTGAAATTCTGCCCGAATATTATTTCAGGGTTCCGCAAGGGTAAAATGGTTGAGAAACGCTGGTTTAGAGTGTTCCTAGGCAATTGTTCAATATATTGCCCCTTTTATAGGCGTAAGAGCAGCTTACAGAACAAGACTAAAGCGCAAGCATTATGTAGAGGCAAGGTGTCATGAACAGTATGCCGTTTTTTTGCCCAGTGTGCATGCTGTAAAGGCCATTTCACAAAAAAAATGTCGCGCGACATTTTTTTGTGAAATGGCCTTAATGCTTCAGAATTGTTCATCATGATTTTTGTTGAAGTAAATATTTTTGTTTCAGACTTGTCAGTCATCAAAAGATGAGCCCCATCTAGACGTAAGCGGCAAAAGCAGTCATGGAGTCATACGGCTACGTGGCAGTGATCCGTAAGAATGGAGCAGAAGGGTCCAAATTAGAGCTAGAGGGTGGGCGGATTACCTTTGGCCGCTCAGCAGATAATTCCGTCCGCATCCAATTCAATACTGTGGCTGACCAGCACTGCTACATTGAAGCAGATTCCAAGACTGGACGTATCCATTTGGTCAACCTGGTCCGAGAAAATCCTGCCCTGCTGAATGGGACAGGGTTAACCCCAAATAAAAAGGCAACCCTGAAGACAGGTGATGTCATCAATGTTGTTGGGCGGGATTTCCGCTGGGTCAGAAATGCCAGCAGGAAGTCACCACCATCAAGCCCGAAGAAGTTTCCTTCTATTTCACCCACGAAGTTGGCATCGACATCTCCTAAGAAGGCCCTTGCCTCACCCAAGAGGACATTGTCTCCAAATAAGTCACCAAAGTCACTTAAGAAAACTGTGGCTCCGAAGAAGAAGTCTTTAATTCCAATGCCAGTTTCATTGCTGAAGAAGTTAGGGACACCGAAGACACCTGCAGTGCCTAAGAAGTTGACCTCTCCAAAGCCTTCTGTGTCATCTAAGAGGGTAGCATCTCCAAAGGCATCTGCATCGCCGAAGAAAGCAACCTCTCCAAAAGCATCTGCATCGCCTAAGAAGTCGGCTTCTCCGAAGACATCTGCATCACCTAAGAAGTTTGCCTCGCCAAAGAAATTGGCATCACCTAAGAAGTCAGCTTCTCCGAAAACATCCGCAACACCTAAGAAGTTTGCCTCGCCAAAGAAATCAGCATCACCTAAGAAGTCAGTATCTCCAAAGGCATCTGCATCGCCTAAGAAGTCATCCTCTTCGAAGAAATCACCATCGCCTAAGAAGTCAGCATCCACAAAGACACCTGCATCACTGAAGAAGGCAGTGTCTCCAAAGAAGTCGGCTTCACCCAAGAAGAGGAAGAGATCTGTAAGCTTGGAGGGCACGTCCCCAAAGGTGAAACGGATTAAAAGGACTGGAGTGTCATTTGGACCTCAATTGAGTCCAGAGGTATATGATAGAAAGCTCCCACCAATAACTCCAGTGAGAAGAGGGGGCAGGCCTCCCTCCCGGAGAGTGCCCACCCCTAACTACTTTGGGAACCCCATCATTTATGAGAGAGGTTTCAAGCGGAAGTCGGAACCATTCCAGGTGGGTTTCTTTTTCTGGGAATGTAGCAGTAAAGATTATGTTGGGCTGGTCCAACTAAAATCTATCCTGCAACAGATCCTTTGTCTCATGTAGAACTGCTAAATTTATTGATTTTCTCATTTTTAAAAGTCACAACTACTGGTGGCTGGCACTTCAACCAAGCAAAGGTCAGCCAAGTCCATCGGTGCATTTGCAAGTCCATTCGTAAGAGGGAAGATGAGAAGGCTCACTGCCGCTACCCCAATGCCACCTGAGTTGGAGGTGAGTCATTATACATACTTGATCATGGCCATTTGTAATGATAATTTTTTTCTCTTTAGGACTTTGGAACGCCATCAGGTTCTGTCCCCATGGTCGTGGATTCACCTCTGGTATCCCCAACCAAGAACTCCCCACAGAAGACTACCTCGAGGAAGTCACCAAAGAGTGCTTCTCCAAAAGCAGCAACACCTAAGAAGTCTCCAAAGGTGGCTTCTCCAAAAGCAGCAACGCCTAAGAGGTCTCCGAAGGTGACTTCTCCAAAAGCAGCAACGCCTAAGAAGTCTCCTAAGGTGGCTTCTCCAAAAGCAGCAACGCCTAAGAGGTCTCCTAAGGTGGCTTCTCCAAAAGCAGCAACGCCTAAGAGGTCTCCTAAGGTGGCTTCTCCAAAAGCAGCAACCCCTAAGAAGTCTCCAAAGGTGGCTTCTCCAAAAGCAGCAACCCCTAAGAAGTCTCCAAAGGTGGCTTCTCCAAAAGCAGCAACCCCTAAGAAGTCTCCAAAGGTGGCTTCTCCAAAAGCAGCAACGCCTAAGAGGTCTCCAAAGGTGGCTTCTCCAAAAGCAGCAACCCCTAAGAAGTCTCCAAAGGTGGCTTCTCCAAAAGCAGCAACGCCTAAGAGGTCTCCAAAGGTGGCTTTATCCAAGATGTCTCCTACTGCCAAATCATCTCCTGTGAAATCAACACCTACTATCTCATCAAGTGTGGCACGTTCACCAAGCCTTTCACCTAAGGCAACCCCAAGAGGGAAGTCGCCCAAGAACTCACCCAGAAAGTCTAGATCACCTAAGAAGGTGATTCCAAAGGTTGCACTGAAATTTCCGTCTATGGAATCACCTGAGGATTTGCAGGGGTCAATTTTCCATGTGCCTGAATCACCGGTTTCTTCACCAACTATGACATCACCCACTAAATCTGCTAGTGAAAAATCTCCATCTAAGACGCCCAGGAATGCCACCCCTGAAAAATCTGCATCGTCTGAGATTCCCAGACAGTCCAAGGCTGGAAAGTCTAGTCCAACAAAGACTACCAGGAAATCCAGTCCTGGGAAAATTGCGGCAGTCAATACTCCTCAGAAGCCCGCTTCCAGGAAGTCAGCGCCTGGAAAATTTTCTTCAGTTCAGGTACTAAAGAAAAGCACAACTTCACTGACTTCACCTAATAAACTTGCACCCGTAGCCTTGTATGTGAAGGAACCACTGATTCCTGCAGTGGAGGTGAGTGAAAAAGTGTGTAGGGAATGTGAAAGGACGTGTTCCATGATCCGTTTTGTTGCTGTGAACCTTCCTTTCGGAGGAGATCGTACCTAACAATATCGGAATCTAAAGTTACACTCGGGAAATAGAAATTTCCTTGCCTTCGGGGGGGGGGAAGAGAGAGAAGGAGAGAGCACATCACAGCCTGAAACATTGGAGTTCACGAATTTGAAACCCTGATTGTAACAAGTGGTAATCCCAATAGTTAAAAAGAAAACGAGAGTTTCACTTTTCTGACTGTGTCATTGTTAGGTTCCATCTCCACTAAAAATTGTGGTGTACTGCAACGAAATTGATTCTGGAACACATCATTTATGCTTGATCAGAAAATATGTAAAATGAATCGTGATCTATGTGGTTGTTAGAAACTATTCTTTATTTACAAAACACCATGCATGATACTTCAAGATATTTGTCTTATCCATAAACACCGTTTAAACCTTGATACAAATCGATTTTTATTATTACAGCGAGTGTTAAAAAAAACTATGTTGTCATGAGCTTCAAATCCTATTGATCAATTCAGTGTGTTTGTCTAATGAGCATAAATTTTGAGGCGCAGATGAAAGTGCTGCAAGTGTTCAAGAAGAACATTTATCTTGAGGGACTGAAAGAATTTGTGATGCAAGACCTGTGCATGAGCATGCAATGTTGATTTATGTTGCAACAAAATATTGGCCTTTTCTCCAACCATTTTTTTTATGTTTTTTTTTTTCTTCATTAAATTTGTAACATTCTGTGTCTCCAGGGGAAGGCAACGCCTAAGAAATCTCAAGCAAGCAAGCCAGCCACTCCCAAGGGAAGTCAGAAATTGTCCAGGGCTAGTCCAAAATCTGCAGCGTCTAAGGTGAGTCGTCGCATTAATTTTAACCATTTATGCCATGCATACTCATGACAACCAGTTTGTCTTATGGCATGATGTGTTTCATTTTTTCGAAGGTGTAAAGGCCCATACACACAAGCCGTCGACGGTTTTGGTTTTTGGTCGCGTTGACGCCGCGGACCAATCATGACCCAAGTAAACAAGCTCTAAACAATGGGTTGCGCTTGTTTACATGGGTCATGATTGGTCCGCGGCGTCAACGCAACCAAAACCGTCGACGGCCTGTTTGTATGGGCCTTAATGTTGCTAACATATGTTGTACATACTGCATGACTTTGCCATAAACCATGTAAGTTAACAAGGCCAGACGTGAAATTTGCATTGGGATTGCTTAGACACATTTGCATTTTTTAATAAAAGACATTTGAATAAGCAGTTTCATTGGGAGACATACTGTATGAACAGCAGACGTAACATTAACCTAGAAGTTCCTTTGTAGGTGAAGGTTAGTGTTAATGTGTTCAGTCTTTATTCTCCAGAAGTCCACACCTCAAAAACTCTCTGAATCTCCAAAGACCATGAAGGAAACCACACCAGGATCTAAGAGTTGGGAAAAGTCGACTGCCAAGTCCAAAACACCTGTGAGTAATTTTAACCTCTGTGAGATCTTTTGTTTTATGTAAATGAATTTACATTAATGCCCCTGTCGTTTATCAAAGTCGCAATTGTATCATTTACTGTTGTTTTGTTTGTTGGCCAACAGGTTACCCCAAAATCCAGTCAGGCGACACCTAAAAGTAAGGGCAAGGATGCTGTCCGCAAACGTTCCACATTGTTGACAGAGACCTCTGCTCTCCTCGAGGTGGATCCTGCATTGTCAGTCCTGAAATCTCCTCCTAAGTCCAAGAGAGTGACCATGAGCCTTCCCAGAGCTATCAAGAGGAGGAGGGCTACAGAAGTCAGCATGACTCCAGTGGCTGTTCCAGCCAAACGGACCAGATTGTTATCCACTCCAAAGGTGTCTGCCAAACCCAAGCAGACACCCAAGCAGACCCCAAAGTCAGCAGTTAAGCTTCTGTTTCCAGACAGGGCAACCCCACAGACACCAGCAGTAAGGAGGCCAGCTACGTTGCTTGAAATTAGTAGGAGGAAGACCCCAGCAGCCAAGAAGCCACTCTACTCATCTGTGGTCAAGGCTGGAAGGTTGTCCAAGAGGAAGTCCGTCCTGCTTAAGTCTGCCGTCAAGAAGAAGAAGCAGCCTACCAAGGTGTCCAACAGAAAGTCCATCCACAATGTTAAGATCGTAAGTCCAAATCATTAGATTGCAATAGAGCCATTTTACACCCTGTTATAGGTAAACTGTTTGTGTGTCATAAAAATCGAAATAATTGAAGATTCCTAGCACCTGGAGCCATTATAAATTTTAAAAATTGTTGATTTGTGATGTTTAAACCAAACTTGACACACCATAAAGAATATACAGTATAGTGGGAGGAAGAGAAGGAAAACTGAGTTTCACCTGATCACGTAATGTTAGTCGCTCCGGTTAAAATTGCATGTCGGGGAGACTCCTGAGATCCATGCAGTTGGCTTTGGTTTGACACAATATCTTCCTGTTTCTCTTAGGTTGTAGCCAAGAAGTTTGAAGCTGCCGCCAAAGGTCGTAAAAAGAAGCCCAAGCTGTACTACCTTTCATCTGCCGAGACCAGTCCAGTTTCACCATCCCCTCATGCCCCATCCACCTCCACTCCAGCGTCTTTGGCTCTTTCTCACTTGCCTTCAAATTCATCCACACAATCTGCCACACTTTCCTCTGCAGACTCCTCTGCAAATCCCTCACAGGTCATTCAGAATGTGACATCATTTGATTTTGCGGGCTCTACCACTCCGCAGATCTCTTTAGAACGTTTTGTTTCACCCATTGCCACTGCGACACCACACCCTGAATATGTGAACATATCTGGGATACGTGGCCATTTTCGGGTCCCATCATCTACCCCACTGGACATCCATGACCTTGGGGTGGTCAAAGTCTCTCCGAAGAAGTCGGTCGACTTTGTTAGCTTCCGTAATGTCATGCGTCGCAAGATGGCCGCAAATCTTAATACAGAAGGTTACACTGGAGTTGGTTCTATGCTTAGAACACCCGAAGACAGCACACCAGTTGCTGTGGCCACTGCTGTTCCAGATGTTCCAGGCTACACGGGTGTGAAGCGATTATTCAGGAAGAGCCACGTCCCAGATTACTCGCAGGTCATGGGTGTGCGAAGAGTTCTAGCTGGAAATGCTGGTGGGGCCACACCAGATTACACCGATGTGGCTGGCATCAAGAAGATGATGCAGGCAGCAGCCGCTGGAAATGATGGGAAGGTCAGCTTTGATGGGATTAAGGAGTTAATGGCCACACCAGAAGGTTGGGAGGAGACGAGAGGTGCTGCCAAGAGGAAGGGAGCGAGAGCAGGTTAGTGAAACACTCATGTTTAGTTGGTGTCGCACAAATGCTGTGTTAGTGTTGCATGAAGCAATTTAAAAGTTACGATTTGCTGGACTATTGAATTGCTTCTGGAATAACGAAAAATGTCTGCAATGGGATTTGTATGTTGGGAGAATGGAGCAGATGTTTTTTGATAGTATGGCAAAATATCCCTGATGTTTTCACATGTGATGTGACCAGTGAGAAGACTTATTTAACCTGCAAACAGACAACATTAATTTTCTCAACAAAAAAGCATCAAAAAAATCATTAAAATGTTATGTTCCATGAGAGACTCATCAGTGATGCTCTTTTAATGTTTTGCGGTTTACAGTGTAGGGAAGGAGAAGGAAGGAGTCAAGTAGAGGTTGGGAGCAATTTGACACTGCAATGTCACAGTTGCATGAGGTTTTCTGCAAATCTACTGGTCATTTTAGTGATGTAAATAATTTTTCCAGCAAATTTTCTAATACTGATACTGGATATGATTGTACAAGTAAGCAGTTTCAATGAGACAATATTATATTCCATTTCATAACTTTTGCTCCAGTCTGTGCATTATAATACTCCCGCAGGAGCAAAAGTCTTAAAATGGGCTGGAAAATTTTAAATATGATCCCTGATAATATACAGTATTGCTCATTTAGCGGAGAAAGGCGTCAAGAGGCAACAACATACCAAACATTGGAGTCAGATGCAGCTTTGTAATTTAGGCACATTGTCAAATGTTGCTGGTAGCATTTTAACTGGCATGCTGTGCCAGGCAGAATTGGTTTTTTGTGCAGGGAAGAAGCGTTTAAATGAAGCTTCATGGGCCTAACCTTGTAATGTGCACCATTGCCCCCATCAGTCGGTTTGAGTGATCAAATGCATGAGTTTGTTCCTCAGTTTGCTCCCATTGTAACCTATTGGACCATTTCCAGTCTGAATCCCTTGGGGATAGGTTGACATTCCTCAGTTCTCTCAACATCCCACTTTCACCCTTGGTCAAACACAAGCCTGCCTACTCTGTGATGCGCAACCAGTGACTTAATTTACATTTCGTGTGCTGCAGTTGAAGCCAAGCCAACTGGAAGGAGGAAGATGGCTTCTGCAACCTCCACCCCAGTGCTAGTTCCAGCTGAGTTGACTCGCCCACCATCAATGACAACCCTTCCCTCGCCCATTCCTGCAGTAACTAGGCACCAGCAGAAGACCCGTCCTTCCGTGGTTGCAAAGCCAGCTGGAGTTCACAAAAAAGGGAGGAAGAAGATTACAAAGGTGGTGCGAAGAAGCACCATGCAGGTATGATGAATTGTTACAGTGGTTGAATAACCCCACATTTCACACGTTAGAACATGAATTATGTGCATTAAATTTAAACTGCATATTAATGCAATAACAGTCTGCCTTGGTGAAAGTTTTCACTACTGAACAGGTTAATGGGACTTCAAAATTACACTGAATTGTCACAAATAATTATTTCGTAATGGGCAAGTTTTCACTGACAGTGTGTATGTGATGTATTTTACTAGGTTGGCAATGGAGTGCTAATGGAAAAGATAAATTATGGGGGGTGTACCATATCAGTAGATGCTGTGTTTGGTTTTGTCACTTAATGCTTAACTGACGTTAATGTGGTAGCATAACGGTGGGTTATTATTGACTAATTGACCAAGGAATACACAAAATCTGCGTGTCACTAGGAAAGACTAGGGTGACACTGAAGGGTAACAAGAATTGAATGGGTTACTGGGAAAATTGGGCTTTCCAAGTTGCACTTTCGGAAGAACACTTTCGGGGTATATACTAGTAATGATAAGGCCCCTTCCACTTGTTGAAATATTTTAGCAAGATTGTCATACACCCACGGACCCTCTCCACAACACCCCTGTCCAAATCTCATTGCTCTCAATCAGCGCCTGCTGCCATGATGCCAGAACAGTGTTCACTAAGCATCTGCAGTTGCCACTTCCAGTTTGTATTTCCTCCCTGAACATGATCCTATTTTATTCCTATCGGTCAGGAATAAGATATCTCCCACCTCCCACACCACGTATATTTTCTTCAACAGCTGCACTGCGGCCCTGAAACAGCGTTGGGTATACTAGCTAATAAGACCACTTCTGGTTAGAATATTCATTCCTAAAGTGGTCCTCTTTTACTCCAAATGGCCTGGAGTATCCTACTAGCAGAACAACTAGATTCTGTGTGTTTATTGGTCAGTTGTAGTTGATAATTACCAAGAAGGTGTTGGTCGTGAGGGTTGTGGTGGGATTTGGGTTCTGGTTTATGTTTGCAAACATTTGTGACTTTCTCGCAGGGACATACGGCTGTAGCCATTCTGATAGATTTTAGTGTCATCCTCTTGTGTAAAGATGCATATTTAAATTTCTGCTGCATATAATCCTGCAATGTGGGAAGGACAACTTCTTGAAATGCTGATAATTTTTTAAAAAAACTTGGTCATCATTCAAGTCATGCAAGCACTGCTCAGGAATTAAATTGCAGAAACAAAGCGTCTAATCTCAGAATGAACAGAAGCCCCATAAATAGCCCAGACAGCATTGCCAAGTCTGGGTTTCATGTTGATTATGAATTATATACTTTTATCATCTTCACAATTTATTGAAATGTTTTGGTGAAGATATTTATTCAGCTCTTTTTCTTACCATTTCATATAAGTGGATAGAAAACTGGTACTTTTTTAAATGTTCCAGCTGCAGCATTGCCATTACTTCAGGTGGGGAAGAGCAGTAACGTGACAACACAATTGTTGCACACTAATCGTTTTCTTATTGACAAGGACTCAGACTTGGCAGTGTTCTACAGGTTATTTGTAGTTATGTCATGAAGGTATTGGTAGTTTTTGTTAACTTATTAAAGGGTGACTTCACTATGCGTTTTATAATGTATAGATCTATAGGCAACAAATCTGGTTATTCCTTGAATGATGTGCGACTAAATCTCTTGCCTTTCTGCAGGTGGAGGAAGTGGTGACTGTAGAAAGTGTGGCTGACTCAGAAGAAGAGAAGAGTTTGGAGAATACTCCTGTGAAGACCCGCCGCCAAAAGGGGACATTCATGATGATGCTTACAGAGGATATACATGAGTCTCCTGTCAAGAAAGCAGGAGGGGCTAAGAAGGGGGTTGGTGCTGCTGCCAAGAAGGGATTGCCAAAGAGGGCTTCTAAACATAATGTCTCGGAGGCCAAGAAGCCAGCTACCCGAGCAAAGAGGGGTGGGAGTCGACAGGATACCCTCAAGCCTAAAGTTGCCTCTGATGGACTTGTTGTACCCAGTCCAAAACCAACCACAACTCGCAAAAAGTCCTCTGCAAGCAAGGCTACCAAGAAGAGGGTTGTTATGAGCAAGGTCAAGGGAGTACAAAAGGCCAAAAAAGCATCCCTGGCAAGAAAGTCAAAAGGAACTAAGAAAGCACCAGTGAAGGCCACCATCCCCTTGAGCAAAGATGATGGTAAAGACCAGCCATCTGAAGACGGCATCTCCAGCAGTGACAAGTCACCACCAGCCAAAGGAAGGGGTGCAAAAAGAGGGGCACCTCATAGATCCCTTAATACAAGCTCTGTCACAAAGCCACCTGCTGGCAGGTCTACCCGAGGAAAGAAACAGCAAGCTGATGGCTTGACTGCCCAACCTTCACCGGTGGCCACGAGGACTCGTCCAGGGAAGGCTTCAAAACCCACCACTAAGGCGGCTAAGACGGGTAAGGGCTCCAGCACAGTCAAGAAGCCAGCAAAAGGGAAAACCACCCGAGGAAAGGCTGCATCAGCAGATGAAAGTGCAGATCTCATGTCGCCACAACAAGGGAAGGAGTCACCAGCCGTGGCTCGGCCTGCAAAGAAGGCAGCACCTGTGAAGGGGAAGACTGCTTCTCCAGTTAAGAGGCCTAAGAGGGGCAAGGCAGCCTCTGCCAACAACACAAAGGTTTCACCAGTCACTAGCAGGGCTCCCAAAGAGATGGCACCACTCAAGGGCACCATTGCAAGTGCCATAAAGAAGCCTCGTAAGGGCAAGGCTGCCAGGTCACAAGCAGTGCCACTGGCCAGTTCTACCAGTTCAGCTGAGGAAGTGTCAGTGGCTACTGCAGGAAGGTCCCAGAAAACTAGAGCTGGGAAAACTGTTAGCAAAAAGCCAACTAGTGTTTCCAGTTCTGCAGAAGAGGCAGTAGTGAATCCTAAGAAGAGTAGAGCTGCGAAGGTTGCTAGCAGAAAGGCGGCTGGTGATTCCAATGTGGCAGTAGGGGGAGCCGGAAGTCCGAAGAAGACGAGAGCTGGGAGGTTTGCTGCCAAAAAGGCCGGTGGTGGTTCCAGTTCGGCAGAAGAGGGGTCAGTAGGTGCAGCAGCAAGTCCGAAGAAGACGAGAGCTGGGAGGTTTGCTGCCAAAAAGGCCGGTGGTGGTTCCAGTTCGGCAGAAGAGGGGTCAGTAGGTGCAGCAGCAAGTCCAAAGAAGACGAGAGCTGGGAGGTTTGCTGCCAAAAAGGCCGGTGGTGTATCCAGTTCGGCAGAAGAGGGGTCAGTAGGTGCAGCAGCGAGTCCGAAGAAGACGAGAGCTGGGAGGTTTGCTGCCAAAAAGGCTGGTGGTGTATCCAGTTCGGCAGAAGAGGGGTCAGTAGGTGCAGCAGCAAGTCCGAAGAAGACAAGAGCAAGGAAGGTTGATAATAAGAAGATAGCCACATTGAAGCCGAGCCGAGCCAAGGACTCTGAATTAGATGGCAAGGAAGCAAGCAATAGGGTGTCACCTCAGCAAGTTATGAAGCTAAAAGCAGTCCAGCGTCGGCTGTCTCGACCCAAGGTTACATTGACTGTCACGCTTGAGCCTGCATCAGATCTCAGCAGTTCAGGGGAGCAGTCAGTCACCTTTGATGTGCCACAACCCTCAACATCAAAGGCAGCAGTTAAAAAGTCTTCACGTAAGGCAGCCAATGGCACCACGACTTTGACAACTAAATCGAAGTCCACTGCAGCGAAGCCGAAACCTGCAGCCAAATCCAAGCCTGCTTCTCGGTAAAGCTATTTTCTAATACTCTTCACTGACAAATGAGCACCTGGAATTCACTCTTAATTAGAATAATATAATTCCTGGCTCTATTGTCGTATTCTAAATGGCCTTCAGAACCATAACTGATGTTGTTTTTTCGTAGGGATGTATCTCTCTCACCTGCCAAGACTCGACGTGGAACTCGGAGTCAAATGCCAGCCGCCCAGTCTCCTGATAGTGTGCCTAAGCGGAAGTATACGGTGACTGAATCTGACAGCACCCCTCCAAAACGGTATGTCCAACTTACAGGCTGATGTAGGGTGTCGGGAGAAAACACGTAGGGTAGCTGGGTAGCTGGAAAGTTTCTCCCAAGTGCTTTAAATGCCCAGAATTAGATTTTGTATTCATTTATTTAGACGGTAATATGAAATTTGCGATTCTTTCTTGGACCTTAAAATTCATTTTATGGCCTGGAGCTCCAAACTTGGTGGATTGGTTTTCCCTTGCTCTTAATTGATTGGTTTTAACGATTAAAGTTGGCCCAAGCTCTATAAAAAGAGGTAGTGTGTAACTAGCTGTCTACATTGTTTTTCATTGCATATGCTGAATTTCACGACATTGACAACATTTTCTCTTCCAGTTCAAAGGTTCACACTCCAGCCCCACGGGCCCTTCGGTCTAGGGTGAACAAGTAAGACCCTCATCAAGTACAAAGAATCAAGTAGAACTATCAAGTAGATGGAAGAAAATATTTATATGGGATATGCCAGTTGGCAATTTTTTTTTTGTTGGAAAACGTAATAATTGATCATCAGTAGGATCGATTATTATTATCGTTTTTAAAAATTATTCAGAAAAAGATTTTGCATCAAAGTTTTTAAAAATGTACTCTTAAAACGATTGTAGCATTTGGAAGGTTTGACCTGTATTTATCAGATATGTTTAACAGTGCCTTGGACAACTGTATTTTTTCAAAAACCAAGACTTCAAAATTGCTGTTATTCCATTGGCAAGCATGGTCAAGTTGTTTTTTTGTATGTGGGAGGCAGTAATCTTGGTAGTTCTGGCAAAGTTAATTTTTAAATTTTGATGCATTAAGCCACGTTTACATGTGAGTGATTTGATCGACTATGTTGCAGCGATTGCATGGCTGAGTGCGATCGATATTGTTACCTTCTCTCAGCCATGTCATCACTGATCAAATCGCTCACATGTAAATGCGGCTTTATTGATGATTTGTCATGGCAACCAGAGTAAAGGCATTGTTCTCATGAGAGTAGAGCACTTTTAACATATCGTGGCATTGCTTATATCATGAATTTTTTAAAAATCTCTGTACACTTGATCGCATGGAAATAGACTGGCATTATTCCTTCTTACATATGTACAAATTAATCATTCACCATAGAACCACACAGTTCATGCAAACGGAGGTTGTGATGATGCATTTTTTTTTTGCTTCTCACAATCGCTAGAAATTTATACTGAACAGGTGCCAAACGTAGCAATGATTTTGAGGTGCTGGTTTGACCTCCCTTTTTTGTTGTGGGAGGTAGAATCACGAGGCCAGTTTTTTTGGCTCCCTTTCTTTTAAAAGATAGCTTTTTTAAATAATGATTTTGTGTTTCCTCCGGTTTCCTCAAGTGTGTGTGTGTGTTGTACAAAGTGGCGATGCTCTTTACGATTATAAGGTACTTCACATTTTAAGTGCATGTGTAAAAGAATGAATAAAAGAAATCATGTTTGTCAAGTTTAACAAAGGTGTGATTTTGAATGTTCCCCTCCCGTTATTTTTGCAGCAATTTGGGGGGGGGGGGGNGTGTGACTTTTATGGCCAATAGGATGTGATTGTGTACTTTTTGCATTACTTGCAGGTGTAAATGTCTCGTGACGAAATCGGTCAGCAGGTGGGTGAATTACAGGTGGGATCCTAAGTAGCTGTTATTTGTAACTTTTTTTGGTCAATTCCCGTGCCCTTGGAATGATCCCGTGCCGCGTTTTTGGTTCGAACCTGGACTGGTGTCCATGGTGGTGTTTCGCCCCTAGGCGACATACGACTCGGGGGGGGGGGGGGTGTTCGCCCCTGGGCCCGGGTTGTTTCGAACCTTTTTTCGAACGTGCCATGAGCTGCTATGCTACATCCGGCCCCCTCCCATTCTATTAAGCAGCTAAAAAGTCGGCCATGTTGGAATCCCCGTCGTCTATTCTACTACTTCGGGAGAAGTAATAAAAGGGGCGATCCGGAGGCCGGAGGGGGACCCGCATCCGCAGCCATCCGACCCCGAGTGGACCACCAGAGGACCCGGATCGTACCTCGGAGGGAAGGGAAGGCCGTGTCCGACATGCTGAACCTGTGGAAAGTCAGGGAGATCGCCGACAAGGTGTAAGTTAAAATTAAAAAATAAATTGAAGAAGAACATAGATACGTGTAGAATCAGCTGACGTCAAATTTTTTGGAACGTCCATTGAATTTAATATGGATCGGTTGGACTTTTATTTGGAATGGGTCGGAATTAGAAGGTCTTGTAGCGCACAAGCTGGGTTACGAGCGACCATACTGTTGTAGAAATTGCATGTCCATGTTGGGTATTGTTAGTTGCGACGCCACACGCTGAGGTTAGCAGCTGCTGGTTGGATAGTATGCGCTGTTATTTGAGTCGCAAGTTGCTTGCCGAACGATCCGAAAGCGAGCGTAGATACTAAGCGACATCATGGAATATAAAGCCAGCTGATTCTCTTGGCTGTGTAAACGCTCGAAGTTTGTGCCACTGACAGGGTAGGCCTTGTAAGCTCAGTCGCCTGTGCGAAGGCCTGTGGCAAGATTCCTGAAGTGTTTCGAAGCATATGACATGTTTGGTGAGGCCGTGACTAGCCATGCTGTTGGTGTAAGTTTAAAGCGAATCTTAACAAGTTTTTTAACAAATGGCAAAGGCAGCCAATATCGCATATTGAAACCTGATGACTTTGTAATCTGCATCGTCAGCTCTGATGCAAACTGGCAGTCTTATATACGTGCGCAAAACATGTACTTTTTGCTCACGCCACCCTCAAAGAGTAGGAAAATTGCAAGTAAGTTTGTCGTGAAGGGGTTAATATTTTTATTTGCTAAAACTGTGCTGGGCATGAAGTGAAATAACAATGACTTGCAATATTATGAGGGTGCTGTAATGATGCTGCGATGTTGTTGTGGACACTCGCCCGTAAGCGTGAAAGTGCCTGGAATAATATTGTGCTGATAGTACGTTTGGCTGTGCTTCTGCATGACTAATAACAGTGCTGCTCATTTGTATTGTGGCGCATGCGATATATGACTGACTGGCCATCTGTCAGTGGTATTTTAGCTTCTATACTCATCACATTTTTATCACAGTGCAACCTCCTTAGCATGGCCTTTTGTTGGCAGTATTAAAATTTGAAACTCAGTGCAGATGGGAAAGGTTATACAAGTTTGGCAATATTAATTAACACTGCTTACATGCAATGCGTATGAGATAATGAGGTGCATGTTGTACTCAGTCCATTAAAAGGTTCTAAAGAGAATAATTATGGTGGTTATACAAAATGTCTATTGTGTTGCTGTAAGAACTAAGCAGTACAGTATGGCTACCATAAAAAGTTGCAGTCCTGTTGATTAAATTATGTGCAAGGCGTGTCGGCTAGGCTTATTCATTTTCTGAAGTATAATGGTAGGGTGTATTACAATTGGGTTTTTAATGCAGGCCCTACCCAAATGCTTCATTGTCCTCCGCACTGCCATGCAGAGCTACATTATCCCTCTCATTTCGTCAGTGGCCTTGAAACCACTTGCCGGAAGGAAGTTTCCTGTCTTCTCTGTGCTTCCCATCACACTTGTGTGTAATTGTCATTTTATGACGCCTTTGTCAGCTGCACATAAAATGGTCTGAAGGCAGATGCAGTAATGGAAAAGCATAATTATTTGAAGTTCCTGTTTATTGTGTGAAGGCTATGTTACATGCATTCTTGCCATGGTTATAATGGCAGTAATGCCAAAGTGTGCAAATTGCTTTTGATAGGCTACAGTTCACACAGGTCCACATTTCATAAGGAGCATTCCATTTGCTCTTGTTGCTGTATCTTCTGTGATAACGACGGACAGTACATTCATATACAACATCTGGGTCCTGAAATGTACTTGGAACTACATGGGCAGTTAAAATTATGATTGTGATACCATTGTTCTGAAAATTACTTAAGTCCTGCACCAACTGTGTGTTAACCTTGGAGAAAAAACTGTATAAGAGTTGTAAAATAATAAATCGCCCTTTATATATAATGTGGCCTTCACATATAATAGTAATAGACATTGTCCTGAAGTACATTTTTAAATATAACGCGCCTTGACTTGTTTGCAATCATCTCCATTTAAAATGATTTAATGAAGTGATTATTGTAATACAAGCCATAGTTGCACTGAGTGGGAAATGACAGCCATTTATCTTATATTGTATTCTTTCTTTATTAGGACAAATGTAGTAATGAATTACACGGAAATGGAGGCCAAAGTGAGAGAGGCGACAAATGACGAAGCATGGGGGCCAACAGGTATGTTTTAGGAGAATGCAAAAATACCAATTTTATCCGGTATATTATTGATGCATTTTACTTTTCAAAACAGGTGCAATGATGCAAGAGGTTGCTCAGGCCACTTTTACCTATGAGCAGTTCCCAGAGGTAATGGGAATGCTCTGGAAAAGGATGCTGCAGGATAGCAAGAAAAACTGGAGGAGAACATATAAGGTATGTATATAATTTTATTATAACATGTTTATATTGTGTGTGAAGCAAGGTGAACTGCATGTTGAAAAAATTTGTTATTATTGCTTATTACTTTCAATTCATTCCTGATTTGATGTAAAAGTCGTGCACGTCACATCTAATAATTTTTAAATAACCTAGGTGAGTTAGAACTTTTCAACCAGTCAAAATCTGCAGAATATCTATTCTCAATAGAGGGTTCTGAACAAATTAATCATGTTCATGTAATATTAAGAAGTATTATGTAAAACATTGTGAAACATGCCATGTGATTTTTTTTTAAAGCTTCCCAAATGTGAAAATTATGACTAGGAGGTTACATCATAAGAAACAGGTTGTTCATGCTACAACTTTCACTTGGAAACTTTTTTGTTGAGGTTTATTTTAAAACCTTGGAAGCTTGCTGTTTTCAAGCAGGCTTTGTATAGATAGAATCCATTATGAATTATTATGATTACTATTATAAATCATAAAAAATGGCAGGTTAATCATTCCTTGTAAGCTCTTATGCTCTTACTTGATATCTGAAGCGATTAGGAAACAAGGGCGCAGGTAAAAGAAGAGAACATGATTATCTCCAAACTTGCAGCTTTTATACTACCCTATCAACCAAGTCAAGCCTTATCTTACACCTTACCCTGGTTAAGAGATTCCATAACGGATCCTCATTCATCTGCAGGCTACAAGGCTGATTTATATGTATGGACAATATTGCCATGTTCTCTGCAACAATTATATTTTCTGTTTCTCTATGTCCTTCCTATTGCCATGCACCATCATGCAGACACACACCAAGTACAAAAGAACTCCATAATAATTATAAGATTCTTGAAGCTACATGAACTCGCCTCATTGCATTGGTATGGTGGGATAGTCGTTGGAATTTTTGTGGTAGCCATTTTACACAAGTGGTGGGGAGAGGTGTATGCATTAGTGGTGTAATATATTTCATAGGGGGCCAGGAAGTATGCTAACTGCCTGTTGGGGAATTTTGGTGCCATGAAACATTTGGTATGTCCATCACCTTTCCAGGTACACCATAAACCAGACATACTGGGTTTGTGAAAAGGCTTTAATTTTATGAGCTTTTTTTTTGTAGTTTCATGTAGCATTTATGTTTGATTCGGCTATGAGGGTCACAACATAATTTTGACCATAATATGTATACACTCAACTCATACGATCAGTGTGTAAAACATGGATCATAAGTTTTGTTAAGATAATGTGGATTTTTAAATTTTCCAAGGAGGGTCACTCCAGCAAATGTTAGATTGTAACAAACATTTAATTACCAATTATTTTATGCTTCCAGTCACTGCTGCTCCTAGCATATTTAGTGCGCAATGGGTCTGAACGTGTGGTGACGTCCTCCCGTGAGCACATATATGACCTTCGCAGCCTGGAAAACTACACATTCATGGATGAGTATGGAAAGGACCAAGGAGTCAATGTGCGCCACAAGGTGAAAGAGCTGATTGACTTTATTCAGGACGACGAAAAACTCAGGGAGGAGAGGAAGAAGGCCAAGAAGAACAAGGACAAATATGTCGGGATGTCCAATGAATCCATGGGCTTTAGAAGCGGCTGTAAGTTACTTTCACTACTGTCCTATTATTGGGAATAGATGGTAAATCTTAAATACATTTGCTTACAGCAAGTGACCGTTGGGATGAAACACCCCGGTGGAAGGAAGAGGGATTCACGGACTGGGATCCAAACAAGAATGGTGGTGACTCCAGTTTTGGGAGGAGTAAGAAGAGATTTGATGAGATGGGACACTCCAGGTGAGCACTCAACAATTGGTTAAAATGAGGGTGAGCTTAATGAAAAGTGAACCACGATCTGTCCCATTTATAACTAAGAGAGCAAATAATATGCCACTTGTTGGTGTAATTATGTGTGAATTTAAGGCAACTCTTTGGTTTGTGGTTATTTTCGTTTATGTATAAAAGTCTCCAGAAGTGATCATTTAAAGAGGCATCAATACATTTTCATTTTGAAGAAGCCAAAGCAACTGTGGCCGTCTGCCTATAATTCCTTATGACAATGAAGTAGCAGTAATAATAATAATCATAATCATAATCATAATCATAATCATAATAATAATGAATTAGCACATATATTACTGTAAGCTGGTATAGAACAGGGCTTCCCAGGAGTAGTTTGATGTTTTGTCTGGTCCCCAAAAGTGTTCCCTGTGCTTTACAAGGTAAAAACAACCCATGTCAATCGCTTGACAAGTTCTGCAAAATATTTGCAACATGTTTTGCCACTGCTGCAACAAATCTGTTCCAGCAGAGGATTTTACAAGATCAAATTCAAAATTGTCTCAACATTTTTTGTCTCACACTGCGTCAGTTTAGTGACAAAATCTCTTGAAAGCAATATTTCTTATCAAAACCGCATTTAACTTCCTCGAGGCCTGTTCCCGCATTTATTTTGCAAATAGCAGTTGATGAACTAATAATGGATCCCCTATGTTTATTCAAGTTGTCACTCAAAGTCCTATGTCTTTTCAACTCTACAGTGTATTTTTTAAGATGCTCACCATTAGATAGAAATAATGCCACAAAAAATAAGGTGCCTCATAACTGCGACAGTGAGTTGTTTTGAAGGTTAAACCATGTGTTTTAATCATAATTCTAGCTGTGATGATTTACATTGGCATCCTTGCAGTGACGAGGGTGAGAAGTTTGATTCAGACCACGAGAAAGGCAACAGTCCTGGAGGGCGAGAGTACCGTGACAGTGAGATTAAGGAAAAGCCGAAGCTCAAGTCTCCTGGTGCAAAGAAGGTTATTGACCTCGGTGCATCTGCAAATTATGGCCGTGACTCCTCGTCATCATCGCCTGCAAAAAGTCCTACGAAGAAGTCGCCTGACCTCTTCAGCAATCCAGTGGCACCAAGTGATGACGACTTTGATCCACGCGCTGGTGAAAATGGGGACTTTGGTAACTTCACTGCTGCCACACCTGACGCCAAAAGTGACGAGTTTGCTGACTTCACCAGCGCCTTCGATGCTTCTTCTGGTAACCAGAGAGCAGCACCACAATCAGATGCAGATCTGCTTATGGGGTTGAATATGAACTCGGTTAGCAGCACTGGGCTTCCGGCTGGCATCCCTGGCCTTATGGGAGGAAATCTTCCTTCGTCTGGCATTCCCGGCCTCATGGGTGGAGTTGTGGCACCTAACCAGGGCATGCTGGGCAACCCTCCTGGCATCCCCAGCCTTATTGGGGGTAACACTTCATCAAGCCTCATGGGTGGAATTTCATCCCCTCAGGGTGGTGGCAGCCTCACAGGTGGAGTTGCATCAACTAATCACATCCCGGACCTATTAGAAGAAGGTGAGTGTTGCCACTTTACCTGCCCATAATCAGTGTGCCGTTTGTGTCAACATTTCTCTTGCAGCCTACAGTGCAACAATAAGTGAAACTGCATCGAGACTTTTAGGAATGCTGAAAAATGATGACACTGCAGAACAGGCCATACGTGAAGTTTTGTTCTCATTCGTTCCGGGTCCTGAGACACCACAAAAATTTGCTGGCGTGGACTCTGGCTCTAAACAGGCTTGGGAATATTACCGAGGTGGCCACTATTCAATGTTTCTCAGTGAGGCTCTGAAAACAAAGTGCCCTGGCACTCTTCTGGCAGCCCTTGGGGAAGAGGGTTATGGTGATGCTGCACTGGCAACATTTCTTGATGCCATTCACCAGGATGATTCGAGAATGGTTCGGAATTCATTGGCAGCTCTGGAAGCATGGGTCAAGTCAGATGCACCCACTGTCATGCTGACCAGGTGGTGTAAGCATGGTATCAGTTCAGATGCTGATACAATAAGGGTGCTTGTGAGTGTACCAGAGCGAGTTGGCAATGCTGTCCGTGGAGATGCAGCCATAGTGCTACGGCCACGCCAGTACTCTCACCTTCTAGCATCATGGATAATGAAGTCATTGTTTGCACTTAGATGTGCAGTGGAAAATGGTCTTGATGTCAAAGTCGCCCCATTGAGTGCTTTACTTAGCAGTGTGTGCATGACACAAGATTCTAATGTGATTATGGGCGTTGTGACTCCAGTATTAAGACATTGGACACACACCAACCATTTAGCACGTAATTTGTCTCTTGAGTTGTTTGCTTCTGTGGACACAAGATCAATTGAACGCATCGTCACACCAATGTTGGTTTCCGATGTGCATCTTGTGTTGGGAAAGGTATTGAATCTAGCACCATGGCAGCACGTACTCACTAATAAACTAGTTCTGTTACGACACTTTCGAGATGAAAGTGTTGCCCGCAACATTGCCTTGTGCCTCTCCACCAATCAGGATGTTTTGTGCAACACAGTACTAAAAGTACTGGATGTCTGGGCTGATCGCAGCATACTGTTACACACCTCGTTTGATCAGCACCTATACATCACTAAAGTGTTGTTGTCATGCATTGCAAACCTCTCAACTGATGTCATGATGGAACGAAAGATGGACATACAAAGAAGGTTGATGGAAGGTGTACCTGTGCACTTGGAGTCCCCTGATTCTAACATTCGAAAGATTGGGATGTCAGTTGCTGAAGAGGTGGTAATGATTTTGGATCCTGATGGGCCTAGACCAGAATTTGGTCTGGATGGAAGTGACAAGTTGGTAGCATCCCTCAAACGATGTGTGACCACAGCAAAGGATTTGAAACCAGATCTAGGTGGAGGCAGTCCAGAGGATGTCTTGGAGAAGCTTCTTGAAGCAGGAATCAAAACTGATGTCACTCATGGTGTACCTGGAGCACAAGCGAAAATGTCTTCAGAGTTGGTCCAGTCATGTTGCAACACTGAAGTTGCAGCCAGTTGCAAGATACCAGAAGTGGCCACTAAATTGGCTGCAGCTGTCTCAACAAATTTCAAAAGTGATGAAATTGATAGTGATGATGACCTGGAACCATATGATATGTCAAATGACACTGAAGCTTCGACTGCAAAGCCACCAACTTACCTTCGTGATCTTTTAGATGGACTGGTGCAGAATGAAGATATCAATCGCCACACTGTGTGTTTCCAATGCGCTGAGGACTTGATACGTCGTGACCTTGCAAAAGATGACCCGTCATTTGCAGTGGAACTTTTACAAATATATGTCCTCTTAGATGACAGATATTCTGTAGAAAACTTTAGCCAAACTCGCCTAAACACAATGATTGCCATTTCATCCTCACACCCAACCATTTGTGGTGAGTTTCTTTGCTCACACTTTTATGACCGTGACCTGAGTTTGCGCCAAAGGATGGATATACTGGATGTAATTGGTTTGACTGCTCAACATATGACAAAACCACCATCGGAGCAAAAGAAACCAGAAACTAACCAGGAGAGGGAAGAGGATGATTGGCGTAAGATTGTGGATCAGCGGATTGCAGCAAAAACTCGCCGCTTTTTTGGCCCTCATCTTGAGAAGGCAGGGTCTCCCAACAAGTTTTCACCTGTTGCAGGCTCTTTTTTCTTTCCATTGTTGTCAAGGATTAATTGCAACATTGGTACCCTGGATCTGATCGGAAGAGACCACTACGTATTGGCACATTTGCTCAGGACACTTGGGGTTGTGCTGTATAATGCTATGAATTCTCCCTCAGGGCCTAGGATGGCCGAAACACTCACCAACTCACTGTGGGTGTTGCGCCACCATCCTGAACCTAGCGTGAGACTGGCTGTAGTGTATGCATTTTGCACTGCTACAATGTCAATGTTGCCAGGAGTTTTGGTGGTGAGGTGGGCATCTGAGCTGGATGACATGAGAGACTGGTTAGCCACCATGGCTTCTGAGGACATATCTGATGAGTGCAAGCAGGTGGCTGGGCAAGCACTTGCACTCTTGAACCAAACTGTGCGGAGTGGTTTGGAATTAGGACCCAACTTATGAGAGACCTGATTTTCCTCTTGTCATGCATTTTTCAAGGTTGTGCTTAATATAAGTTGCACCTGTGCATTGAAAACTCTGTTTTTGATGGTAATGAAGTTCTACCCATGGTTTTTCTGTTGCCTCTCCTGATCTTGAAGATCAGGTGATAGCAAGGAGGATTTATGAGATTTCTACTGACGTAAATAATTAACTTTTGAAACCATGGTATGAGAAGTGTGAGGTACTAGTTTTGATGAGTATTCTTACGAATAACTCATGACTACTTAACTGTGTGCAGTTGTTTTTTTAAGCGACCTTTATTTTTCTAAAGGGAAGGAACATTTTTGTTGTTCTACTTGTGCAAATTGATCAATCAATCTAATACTAATGATTTAGTATGGATAGCTACTCTGTGGAAGCATCAATTTCAATTTTTCAAGAGAGTAAATGAGTAATTACTTTCTCCGAGTCGCATGCAGTAATCATGTTGGCAGTGATGCAAAACTAGTTAATTAGATCTTGAGAAGATATTTGAATCTAGTTTTTCATAATCAGCATGAATCATAACTTAAGTGAAAAGTGCAACTGATGAAAAACCATTGTGAATCTTAATGTAGGCAGGCAAACTATCATCAGATAAAACTAGTGGCAAACCTGCACATCTGTATTTCATCATTGTTGAATTTTTGCCATAATAAAATGAAATTCGTCATTCTGAAGTCACTACACATTTTCTGTTTCTCTTTCCTGTGGACCATCAGGCATATCCCAACCCCCTCACAACTTTGCATCCCCCTTGACTCCTCTTACCCCATTGACCCCATCCACAGCACCCTCTCCTGGCAGCACTGGTGTGAACGCCAACTCTGCAGCGGTGTCGTCCCCATCACACAACAACACATGGAGTGATATAGGCCTGGACATCAACATAGACAACCTGAGGATAAGCAACAAGTCAACCAGGTCATCTGCACCTCCCATGAACCAGATGGTGCACACAACTGTCTCACCAACGGGGGGAGGACCTGTGGGGGGACCCAGAATTCCAATGAGTAAGTGTTGAGTGTTACAATCCATGTGTGGTGGTAGTGCATGTAAAGTGGGCTATCTAGTGAGAACATTAGTTGCATGTATTAAGGCAACACCAAGGAACAGTGTCTTTGGCTCCAGCCTTACCTTCCTTGAAGTCCCAAGGTCACTCCTCAGATCAGGATTTTTCTCATGAAAAAAAATTTCAATGGGTTCTTTCATGTTTGCATTGATTTTTACAGGGTTATTACTATCTCTCTCAATTTCAGAATCTTGTGTCATTGATGAAGTCACAATCTGCTCAACATATCAGCAGAAATGAGTAGCAAACCAAAAAGGGTACAATACCCAGATAGAGCATTGTAAGCAAAACGTGTTTTCTAACGCTAACTAGTTGAACTTCGCACATTTATTTTATTTGGTGAAAATGTAGTTACATAAACATGAAAGGTAGAGTACACAATACAAACTGTACAGTGATTTTTTATTTATTTCATTTAACTTACTTATTTAATTTATTTCTCTGGAGGGTGTAAAGC
>KZ538961.1:0-27075 GCA_000934665.2 Catajapyx aquilonaris
CTCGCCCTTTTCTCCAGCCATCTTCCACTCCTACTCCTTGCTTTTCCTGGAGCGACTCTGCCCCACTGCCGCTACACCTTATAGCAGCTACGCTTTTCGTTACGTATATAGTAGGTTGCATATTAATTTTGTACAAGATAGTATCTGAATAACATAACTGTTCATTTGTTCAATAAGGGGTATTGGAATACTGTGCCACTTGAATAAACGCACAACAAGGTGTGGACTAAGCTTGCCAAGTGAGTGGTATAATGGTACAGTATTTTAGAGCGAGAAAAATATATTTACGTATTATCTCCGATCCATGTATTAACATAATAATGAACGTTCTGTTAAAATGAAACATATTTTCTACTCATCACATACTGACGGTGTAGTCATCACTGGTTACATCATCATCAGATTAATGCAGTGATTAATTGAATGAACGAATGAAGCACAGTTAGGGTCAGCTGCCAACTATAATGTAATGTACGTGTAGATGTCGGGCTTAAGCAAAAGGCTTAACTGCCCATCAAAAGGCAGTAAAGGCTCACAAAAAAGTCGACATCAGTGACAAGGGTTATAAGAAAATGCGCTTGATGTTATGCTTTCACCCCACACAAAGTTTTAACACAAGCGAATTTTTCAAAAATCGGTCGTGAGGGTAAGGACATCAAAGTTATTAACTTGTAAAATTTGTGCTGAAAATGTGGCGACATTACAGTGTACGTATCTTATAGATGTATAGGAAATAAATGATCGTTATAGTTGGAAAATAACATGTTGTTACCATACTCAATTTGACCTAGCAAATACTGTCCCAATTAGAGGCCAACACGCACTGTAGAGTACAGTACAATGTACAGGGTAAAGTACGTGGCCTTGACCTTGCCTACCTAATGCTATCGAAGGGAAATCAACTTCAAACAGCTGTCATTCACTGTCAAGCATGGCTGAATGTGAAGAATTTATCTATTCTGTGATTTATTATTAACGTACAAACCATCCATTCAGTACAACTTGCAGCCCTCTACTCTCAGTCAATAGTACAGCTTGACCAACAACAACAAAAAGACACATACGAATCAATCACAAAAGTTATGTGCGTTCACGTTACTTATTAAGTAATTTCTGCTGTGGCTAGCACAGTCACATTATCATAATTATTCAGATTCCAAGTTAACACTAGCAGTGTGCCTGTGCTTCGCGCGGGACCATCTGCATGGATGAAACCTTCGCAATTTTGTATTGATGGATTATAGCTTAATCCAGAGCACGGTCATATAAGTAAGGTGTGGTCACTCCCACCCACCCCCTGCCGGGGCGTTTTGCAGCGGGTGCTCACTTGAGAGCGCCATGAGACATTTCGGGGCCCAGGTAAGTGGCGACCCTACCGGACTAGGCTGAACTTTATAGGTACGAAAGGGAAGCGCTACATGTTGGGGCCCCCAATGTAGCCCTCCCCTTTCGTACCTATAAAGTTCAGCCTAGTCTGGTAGGGTCGCCACTTACCTGAGCCCCGAAATGTCTCATGGCGCTCTCAGGTGAGCACCCGCTGCAAAATGCCACGGCAGGTGATAAGAGTAGACTGTAGTGGTAGTGTCCGGGGGCTGATCCAGAGTATGGTGCAATGGTGGAAATTAATGGAGAAGCACAAGTGTTGCCTCCTGGCTGAGTTTTTCCTCTACATGAAGCAGCTTCATGTAGAGGAAAAACTCAGCCAGGAGGCGACACTTGCGCTTCTCCATTAATTTCCACCACTTTACTGACATCACAATGGGCATGAATGGCTCTCAACGATGTCAGCAATGAAATTGAGAATTAAAGGCTCGTGACATCGTTATTCTCCTCTGGTTGAAGCAATAATGGAAGGGTGCGTGGCAGTGGTTTGACTGTTTGATTGACTGGGCAGGGTGTATATAGTGTAGGTGCAGGTGTGTGTGCAGGTGCAGGTATAGGTGTGGGTGTGAGTGAGTATACTGGCATGGTGCCAGTATACTCACTCACACCCACACCTATACCTGCACCTGTTCGTAACTACAGGGCGATTCTCTCGAAAGGAAACCCAAACATTCATCAATAACATTTTAAGTATTGTATAGTTCCTGATGCAAATTGACATAATTATTATACTGACCGTGTATGTTGGTAAACAAGGTCTGCCTAGAGAATATACCGAAAATGGTACCCTCCAGCATCCAAGCACTTTTGAATGCGAGTCTGCATACAGGGTGTCCCTTACTAGTGGCCCTTCCGTCCGGCAGTGCACTAATTGGCCCAAAACAAGTCGTAAATGTAGGGAGGAGAAATGTCGAGGCAGTAACGGTAATGAGATAAACGATGATCAAGATGAGGTCGCCCCAAGACAATCGCGGCCACCCACCCACCGGCTTTTGTGCAGGAGGAGCGGCAATCGGTTTAGCAAGGTCGCCTCGTGCTCAGCGCGCAATGTCGGGTTCATATCCTGCCACCTAGGCAACCCCTACACGTGAGGGTGTCGAACCGATTGCCGCTCCTCCCGCACAAAAGCCGGTGGGTGGGTGGCCGCGATTGTCTTAGGGGCGACCTCATCTTGATCATCGTTATCTCGTTACCGGTTACTGCCTCGACATTTCTCCTCCCTACATTTACGACTTGTTTTGGGCCAATGAGTGCACTGCCGGACGGAAGGGCGACTAGTAAGGGACACCCTGTGTATTGGCATATACATGGTTCGAAAATTTAATCTACCGTCGCTTTGGGAAATGATGGAGGGGTTCCAGGCGACCACTTTGAGTATATGAAACATGGGTCTCCGACGCATAGTTACCGAGATAATGTGCTTCACACACAAGGTATAAAATATCCTGGCACGTATACGTCCCTCCACGCGACCTTATACCTTTTTCATTTAGATTTGAGGTGTTACCATGTAATTTAATTTTAATTTACGATCCCGCTAGGTATAGCAGGGAATGTCCTAGGGACCTAGGCGATGGAAGTGTCGTAAGCAGTATCCGAAGCCTATAAGCTAGAATAATGCACTTTTAATGCTAATTATCTCGGCAACTATGCGTCGGAGAACCATGTTGCATATACTCAAAGTGATCGCCTAGAACCCCTTTATCATTTCCCAAAGAGATGGTAGGTTTTTGTATACAGTATACCGGTATGTGCTAATGTGACATAATGGCAGCAAACTCCCGCCGCATCGGGGCTAGAGGGCGTCAATAATTATTGTTCTGGGCTTAATCCTGTATGTGTGGTCCTTCAGTAAACTCCACAAGAAGAAATCAGGTGGCGTCAGGTCTGGTGATCTGAGCCCGGACCTTCGGTGAGACGGTGACGGATTAATTTAGAAAAATCTCTGGCCGCCAATATCACCAGACCTGAAACCACCAGATTTATTCTTGTGGGGTTTACTGAAGGGCCGCAATTTATTACAGGATTAAGCCCAGAACAATTATTTTATTGACACCCTCTAGCCCCGATACGGGAGGAGTTTGCTGCAATATGATGTCACATTAGCACATATACAAGTACAGCATACGCCAATATGCAGACTCGCATTGAAAAGTGCTTGGATGCTGGATGGGACCATTTCCAGTATATTCTCTAGGCAGACCGAGGCAGACCTTGTTTACCAACATACAAGGTTAGTACTTGTCAATTTTCATCGGGAACCATACAGTAGTTAAAAAGTTATTCAGGAATGTTTGGGTTTCCTTTCGAGAGGATCACTCTGTAAGTTCCCATGATATGTCACTGACAGGGGGTGATAGGTCAGGAATGTTTTCCTCGACCAAATATGTTTAAAGAGAGGTCGTAATGCAAAATTGAGGGATTTAGGAAGTTTCTATTGGAGTTTCACCTAATCAGTCACCAAAGTACTGTACAAGGTTTTGCATTTCCTTCTTAACCACGACTGTTGACATGCCTTAATTACTCTCACCTTTAATGAGCCTACACCCTCAAAGTCTGTTTTCAATGTAAATGGGGCCATGATCCCAAATTATGGACAGGGTCAAACAAAACGTCTCAAAATAAGGTCCAAAACAAAGCTCCAAAATTTCGAACTTTTCCAAATTATTGTCCTCGTAATCTACAATTCTGAAAACAAGGTCGCCGCTGTGCACAATGCCAAGTAGAATATATTTATAATCTGCCGTTAATTTCTTCAAAATTTATTTATATTGACCTAAATTCATACTCTGTGTTTTATTTTTGTTTATTTTGCTAAACTCCATAAATTCTCGGCTGTAAAGTACGCCGGTATGCATTGAAAGTCACTTGGCAACCATGAAAGTTCAAAAACTACCAACAGTTGGAACGGATTTCGGAATATTGCCATCAAAAGCTCTTTTCGTACAAAGATGAATACCATATCTCATACTTTTGTACAAGACAAAATGGTATCCAGTGGAAACAGAGTTTATAGTCAAAAATAATGGCCAGATCATACAGATTTCCACCTAATTACTATATAGCGTACAGTACATCGGCGATGATTCAATTAGGGACACGCTAAACATTAATTCCTGTATGAAAGTCTAATGATTGTAAGAGACTATTTAATACAAAAATGGGAACTCATGATGGTCAAATAGCCCAATGAAGCCTGTTGGTGCAATGGTTGAGTAGGCTACAGGTGGAGAAATTTTGGATTGGGAATATGAATAGGTCAATAAATTAGTACAATACATGCAGTTAATAATAATAATTCTGTGTGAACCTCTTTATATGTAAGCTTTCATTTATTTGTATTTCAATAAAATACTCCATAATTATACTGTACATTGCAAGTTTACTTAGGTATATTATTTGACATTTGAATTAAAATATCATATTACATTTCTGCACTTCATGGCAATTAGGTATTAACATTGTATTGTTGATGACAGTCTAGGACAAGTGTGACACACTCTGGTCAAGATGTACACAACATAGACCTCTTTCATAATCAACAGCGTTTAGGATAACCTAGCTGATAGTCGTGAGGTTATTCAGACGAGATAAATATAATTTTGCCAGCCGAGTTTTGGAATTCGGATTAGCTGCTAGATGATGCATGCTCGGGTAAGACAGCCACATTTCCCCTCACAAAAAACAATTGAAACGAGAATGCATCAATATGGTGGCTGCTACAGGCCCATGTGAACATTGGATACACGATACCAAACTCTGCAGCAACCAAATAGCTAGTGGTCTCGTCTGAATGAACCTTAAGACATACCCCTGCTTCTTGATCACTTACGAGAGGACTGAAGTTTAGAATATTGCAGTTATTATTCTTCGAATTATTATTATTAATAGGAAAGGGCATCATGCATGATGATAAATATTTTTGATTGCTCTTAATAAGTCACTTTCCAAAACAAGAATGATGGATCCCAATCCCCAACAAGCAATACAAAGGAAGTAAAATGCTGCGCTCATTTGCTGAAAATTTAACGCCATCGACGTGAAATAGAGCAAGTCATTCTTACGGGCATCTCTCAGGCCTATCAGTCTGCATGTATATTCCAAATAGCCACCATGTTCCTTCATCATACCCGAGTCGATATAAGACATTGTCAGTTTGTGAATGATTGGTGTCATTATGCTGTGTTTTTGCAATATTATCCCTCCATAATATAAGAAATAATCCGTATCCATTATTTTTGTTGGTACCTTTCCTTCTTTGTCCACAAACATTTGAGAAAATGATCTTAAAATATCAGCCGTACATATGCAAGAATGATCTTCATAGATAGTTTTTACAATACAAATATTTAAATCAACATGCGTTACCAAATTTTCTGCAATACGGTTGAAGTGGTCCAAATTACTATGAATGAATAATCCTCTCACTATTGGTTCCAAATACGTAACAACTCCCCAGCTCCACTCAGGCCAATATGACATTTCTTCAAATGTTGTCGGCAGAATTTCCATCTCAGGTGATGATAAGTATCCTATAAAGCGAGCTTCGTAGCCACAAATTATTACTAAAGAAAATATCCACCAAAACGAAATAAAAATTCTGGGAGGATCACTGGATGGAATGAGGTTCGGATTTTCTTCAATCAAAGTGGAAAATAGATAGCGGAGAGAATACAGGAAATAGTTAGGGGGTGGCCGACTCGGAAATACCTTTTTGACACTCGATTCACATTTCATTAATAGAGAAAAGGCAATGCTACTAAGCATTGTCGCAAAAAATATGACAGCCCACATTGAGTATGTAAATGGCATAAATATGGCGTTCCATGAGTAATGTGTTCTTGGACTGCGCGTAATAAATACAAACCCAACAAAAGCCATGGGCATT
This sequence comes from Catajapyx aquilonaris, assembly GCA_000934665.2. Classification (NCBI taxonomy): domain Eukaryota; kingdom Metazoa; phylum Arthropoda; class Diplura; order Dicellurata; family Japygidae; genus Catajapyx; species Catajapyx aquilonaris. The sequence continues at coordinate 6,272 of KZ538961.1, forward strand.
GGCGTGTCAACCACTTTCCATACAATGTCAGTGTGAAGATTGATCCCGAAATTGGCTTGACGACTCAAGAGTACGCTCAACTGTCCCGTGTAATTCCCGTCAGGCAATTGAACATCTGCTAGTTGGCCTTCCTCTATAGAATAGGCCTGAATGTCCCAATCAAAATTAAGTGCTTCACTTAGCGGCAACAGGTAAAGAAATTGTGAAAACATGGGCAAACTATTGTCCACCATATATACCAATTCACTCCTCCCCAAGTCTATTGCATGAGTCCCGTTGAATAACTTGCCATATGCGTTTCTCGAGTAATCAGGATAAAACTCAATGTTTTGTTGATCTGTCTGGTTCAGCGTGTACGTACCTCGTACCACAGCCTTGGGATTTCCTTTGTCACAAAAGTGGCAATTGCTAGTCATTCGAAGCGTCCCGGAATCTTCTTGAAAATCCAGCCCAAGTTGGAACAAAAACACATCACTCAGTGGGTTCAGAAGTGCCTCGGCTGCTTTACCATCGCGACACCAGAACAGGAACTTGTCGTAACATGTTTTTATAATCACTTTACTGGCAACGTGCTTTATAAGAGAGTCAAAGTTTTGGGATTGGAATGACAACAAAAACAGGGCGCACCTATGAATGGGTTTTGCTGTTTGTCGATGCAACCAGGAAAACCAATACTCGAAATCAGTTCCACTACTTGGATGTGACGATGAGGTGTTGGAGGTCCACTGAATTGGGAGAACCAATGAGAGATTTTTATGGAGGGTTTCTACAAGGTCGGACAAAGGCTTGGGTAAGGCCAGAAGGTCGGTTGCTATCAGGAAGAGGCAGTCCTGGTTATATTCACTGTGGATCCTAAGTGACAATGACGACACAAGGGCCGGCTCCAAGTCACTACTTTCTCTCAGCAAACTGATTTTGGATCGCACCAGGTGTAGAGCGATAAACAATACCACAAGATGCGATGGTGACATGGTAAGAACTGACTATCCGAGACCACATTTTGCTCTTTATATACCAAATGCTCGCCAAAATTTTAAAGCCATTATCATTGCTTCCTTCAGACTTACTAAAATGAGCCTATTAAAGATCTTACATGACATGTGGTTTCCGTGCTTTATGTCACACCAAGGGAAGTGTGAGGAGATTCAGAATTGATGAGATTTTGACGCTAAGTTTTTTCCCATTAAAATTGTGTAGGAGAGGGGACAGCTGTATCTTTCTGGGTCAGATGAATATCAGAAAATTTTAGACGTGCATGTTTACCAGATAACAGTAATACTTGCCAGGATGTCTTATCGAGAATGGAGTTAACACAATTTCGCTACAATTTCACTGCCAAACAACATGACCTTTGTCTCTTGTGGATCGCTTTCAAATGCAGTGGGCACCCGTGGGAGTGGGGTGTTTATCATTACTGCACATTACACAGCGGGCAATTTTGAATTGATTAAAAATCATTGGCGCGTCTGCTCCCTGCGCAGACTGAGTAGTAATTTGTCCTTAAATTGGTTGATGGGGCAAACAATCCACAACTTCATGCTTCACTTGCATCCTTCATAAATTATTATTATTGACTTGTGCAGTGCACTGTACCACCCACCCTTCACAGTACACGGCTACACATGCTGATAATACTGTATATTTCACTGAAAGACCTGCAGTATATGCTGTAGATGAGGATATTGATAATAAAGTTCAAAAAATTAATTTGATCATATGACCATACATGGAATAATTTATTTGCTAACCAGAGAAGATTCAAGTCGAGTTTGGAAAAGAAAGGTTGCCACATGGGGCATACGAGGAAACTTTCAGTGCGAAAGGCGTGTAATGATGGAGCAAGCGCTCTTGACATATTACGTAGTTACATACATACAATGTTCTATTATACTGTATATACGTCAACGGCGTCTTTCCAAAGACGCCATGAAGGCGCCTATCAACCCAGCATACAGGCTCAAACATGACCCCGAAGCAGGACAGAAACGTGGTCGCCCAGGAGGCGCCACAATCAAGAAATTTTGGAAAGATGATCCTCCCAAAAAATGACTGAATCCAATACGCTGATCTAATCAGGGCTTCAAGTAGGCTTGTCCCGATGCTCTTCAACAATATGGACTTCTTCTTTGCCCACAAGAGCGCGGTACTTGCGAGCAATCGACGGCCAATCTACGACTGTCTCCAGTTTTTGTTGTGCTCCGAAGCTGATCTGGGAGCCTAGCGGATTTGCATGCATCATACTCAATCGCATCACGTCAGGGACTGGAAAAAAACGGAAATCAGGGCATAAGATTGGCGGCGGTATCGCACAATGCTACTATATACCTTACTATAATCCTATTTTTTGAGTAAGGAAAGTTTAATGGTTATTACAGTTATAAGCAGATAATGATGATTAGCCATATGGTACACTGTCATGTAAGCCTATCTCATTGCGCTGAGATTTCCTGAAATTCTGCTTTTATATGCGACTTGATAGGCCATACACCCTGATGGACCAGCAGCGGCAGTGTAAAACCCACTGTAAATATTTGGCTGCAACATGATGTTCCAACATTTCCAATGTTTGAATCTCCGTAACAGTTAGCGATTTGTGGCACTAAGATGTTTATTTGAAGCAGTTAATTTGAAGCAGTTTCAGTGGTTGTCAAAAGTATTAGATTCTATAATATTAAGCTGGCCTTATTATACAGTGTGTCCGTGTGTTTCGTAATTGTTGAGCTCACGTCCGTATGGGTGGAAATTTTCAGGACACTTTCTCTTGTGAACTCTCCTGTAAGTTTTTTTGTGGAATCAAAATGTAGCTCTGAAAAGCCCACTATAAAATGTATTTTCTAACGATGTACTTGCTGCACTTGGAGGTGATGCAACAGAAGCAACTGAAAATGGGCTTATCCGAGATCTTCACCAATACAAATGTGAGCTCATTATAGAAATTAATTTTGCACTATGCTATATCGAATCTACTGTATATTCACCCTATAAGCTTGACGGTTAAAAAAAAAAAAAACCTCCACATGACTGATGCAATAGTAGTCCAAAGTGAGCTTTCATATTATGGCTGCTTTTACAATAATGGTCCTCTGTGGTATAAAGCGTCACAATCATATTAACACTAAGCGCGCTTTTATTCCCTTATACACACTGCAGCATCAAACATAATTTGTGAATGCAGTGTAATAACAGTGCCAGTGAATGTAATATTTTGCAACAAAATGCAATTAAATTTAAATGTTTTTCAGGTATAGTAAAAGGATCGACCTTCACAATTAAGTAGTTATCCCTGTCAAAATGAGAGAAATTGCCTTCTTTGGAGGAATTATGAAACTACTGTTGGCAAAGTTGTTCAAAATGTTTCGACAAATATGAAATTTAAGTCTGAAATACTTGCAATAACATTTCCCTCCAAGTAAACTAGGGACAGTCAATAATATTTGAGTTTTGCTCAAAAAATTAATGATTACCTTGTAAAAAAAATCAATATCAACAGGGAGGCATTAATTGCTCAAGAGTTATAACTGGGAGAGTTAGGCCAAGATAGTGTTGTGAAGGGATATCATTTTTATGCAACCAGTCACTCCTGGTCATGACTCGGATTTTTGGAGACAAACTGTATTCAGTGAATGTGAAACTGTATTCAAGTGAATTTAGGTATCAGCGGGTATCAGAGTGGAAGGTCAGGATATTCCAGGTTTGATAACAACCATTCTGATTGGGTTATCAAAGGTTTTCCCTTTCAAGACGCCATAATGCCTTATTTTTCTTCTACAAAACCAAATATTATTAATCAGTTTTGCGAAAAACACATTCCTATTAATCGAGAAATGCGCAGTTCGACCTGAATTTGTGAAGGAAATGAGAAAGTTTTTTTCTTCTTCGTCCCCCCCCCCTACCCCACCCCACTCCTTTGAGTAGCACTTTTAGAGCCATTTTGGTGGCCTGGATCTCAGGGAGATTCAGAATAATTTATCCTAAATTAGAATTATTACCACAAGTTGAATGTTTTGTATAGCGTTTACGGACGGTATGTTTTCACTTAAAGTTGCACACAATCAAAATGGTCAAATAATGAATTATAAAATAATCACTCAAATACTTTGATAGGTTCCATGCTTAATTATAATTGTGTTAAAATCAACTCCAACTGAGTGGAAATTAATTTGTATAATGCATGTCAGGGTTAGTACTCATTATGATACATTAGCAATGATAATAATTCACTGGGAAACAAATTTTGACGAAAGTCAAACTTCTGATATTAAAGCAGACATTTATTAATGATTTGAAGGTGCTGATCACGAATATGGCAATGAAAATCCAAAATTGGCTACGAATCCTGAGAAATTCGCAATAGTTTTTTTATACATATAACAGAGCAATAAGTACTATATCGCTCAAAAAGATAGAGACGATTGGCATTTGATTCAAGTGCAAGTTGCACTTGAGTCAAATGCAAAATCGTCTCTATCTTTTTGGGCGATATAGTACCTAGCCTATACATAAAGCGTTGCCAGTAAAAGTCCGCTTCTACTGCCGACGGTGACGACTTAAGTAGTCATTTCTTAATAATTTGAAGGTGCTGATCACGAACATGACAATTAAATTCCAATATTGGCTACGATTCCTGAGAAATCCGCAATAGTTTCTTACATAATAGAGTAAGACGCATACATATGGCGAGTAGGCCTACCAGTAAAGGTCCGCTTCTACTGACGATATTGCCGACTAAAGTAGTCATTTAATGATTTGAAGGTTCCGCTAATAATAGATAATAAAATTCACCACCTTGAGTGTCTAGGTCAATGTCTCAAACTCGTTTTACATTCATGCACTATAAGATACTGTTTTGTACTCATTTTTGACGCTTCCCCCCCCCCTTCCTCTTCCCTGAAAAGTGCACTTACATTTCATAATTCATAATTGCCAGCTTTACCATTGTTTTCCCCATGCAAAGAAACCTTTATGCACCAACAACCTCGCCGATATCACTTATAAAATACTTCGCGATGTTCCCTTGTATGTCATATATACATGGCCATATAATTATGACCACCTCTGTATCTCATAAACTAGAGCCAAACGACAAATTTTATGGTCATTTTCGTATTCAGCACCTCGAAATTAGTCAAGATTTACTATATTCATTACAGAAGTTTTTTCCTGTTGCCCAGTGATATAATAAGTTACCAGTTTTTATAATCAAGCAGCAATATGGAAAGTTGTTAACCCTTAACCACCAACGTGAATCTGCCATACATTTGCTACGACGTGGGGTCTTTAAGGACCCCACGCGGTTTGATTTTTTAAAAAAAATTGACATAATAGCACTAAAGCCACTCTTCCCCGCTAAATTCGGCCTGTATTCTCATCTGTATGTGTAAAAAAATCGATCTTCTGTGACCATTAGTTGAGTCATAAGGGACTTGAGACTCCGTTATCGCAGCTTCGTAGCCTTCCAGCTCGATGCCATAAGTAATGGCTTATAACGTAAACATTCCCAGCTGCAGGTGCTCCAGTTGGAAAGCAAGATTTTAGTTCCGGGCATGGTTCCGGGTAATATTTATTGCTGGATAACAACACTCACACTTTATAAAATACAATTTTCTGTGATGCGCTGTGATGTGTTTTCTAAAAAATTATGTACATTGGCTACGACGTGGGGTATATCTGGACCCCAGCACGGACACTTAGCAGTATAAAAGTACCGGTACTCGGCAAAAAAAATTCTACTGATGCCAAAGTTTTCCATTGGATCGAAGAAAGTATGTCTGAGGAATATAGGCCTGCCATTTTTGCATTTCACACTAAATTTATTAATCGCGATGGTATTAACTACATTGTGGGATCCAAAATTTCAAAGTGAAATTCATAAATAGATTGACTGTCCTTACTACTTTCTATACTGTCGCTTGATTATAAAAACTACATCAACATTTAGAAGTAAAAAGGTTTATGTACTGTAGGTCTACAATGGTCTTACCTCTGCCTCCTCGAGGTGCAATTTGCCCTTTACTCTTGAGCTTATGAAGCCACTTCATTCCAGGTTGAGCTTTGGCGCCACCGAACACTAATGCATGTGTCTGTCGTAAACTCAACCGATACTCTGTCTTGAAGATGTTGGATTTCTCTGCAAAAACCAGTTTGTCATTAGTTTTCAAAGCCCACTCTTTCCAAGTGTGTGGACTATACTTACGTCTTGTACGACATAGGTTAACGAGGTAGACAATCCATGAGGTGAATAGGTTGACGGGCGAAGGGGTGGCGGAAGTGCGGTGCATGTTGCGAATAAGTTTGGCCAATCCGAACTTCCACTCAATATCTGACTGTGCCTGGATACGCTGGTACGTGTCGCTCATCATAGCAATGAGAAGGTTAATCAGCACAATCACTGTCACCAGCATGTAGACTCCAAACATGATTTTGAACAGGCTGATTGTCCAATCCGGCTGTGCTTTCTCGACTTGGAGGGTTTCTGAACCACCCATTCCGAACATGGCAAAAAAGAGCAGCTCAAAGGTCTTGACAGGATGTACTGTTCCATTCGGCATCAACCTGGGAACGCCTTCGTATACTTCAGGAAATGGTTGGTTGAGAGCAGTCATCATGAAGGAGAATCCCAGCATAAATATGGCCAACACTGCTAGGAACCTAGCCAGATCCTTCATCAGGTTACCAATAATGATGGCCCATGGTCCGAAGAGGTAATGGAAGGATAAGAAATCGAGGATTTGCACACATGCAAATAGCAAGGCCAGCGCGCAGCACTGGTTCCGGAGGTAGAACATGGATTGCATCAAAGCTACATCCACAAATATAGTTACAGCGTGCACGGCCACTGCCAGAGCGCTGACGATCAGCACAGCAACTTTGATCCATCCTAGTCCAGCCTTGTCCGACGGATTGGTCAGTTCGGACAGCAGTAATCCAGACAACCAGGCTAGCAGCATCCATTCGTGCCACTCAGGCAGCAGCTGTCTTGCAAGAGTGGTCAGAGGCATGACCCCCGTGATGACCAGCAGAAGCATGAGGTAGATGTGGGAAGTCAGGTATGACATAAACTTCATGATTGGGATCTCCTTATACTTGTGCCCCAGGGGCAGCGAGAAGGCCAGCCAGATTGGGGGCACAAACAGGAAAGCCAAGAAGACCAAAAGAAGCTTCCATGAGGGCCAGTTGAGATTGCCCACCCACACTTCCTGAAGGTACCTCTGTACAGCCGAATGAGCGATCACTTCCTTCTGCTCGTTCTCAATCAGGACGTCCAGAAACTCCACTCCGCGACGATCCGAGGCCTGCAGGACTTTACCGGCTGATTCAGCCCCGGCAGCCAAAGCCAGCAGCTCCGTGGCCATGGCTTCGCAATGCTTGGAAGCTGCGATCAAATCCTTTGCACGTTCCTTCTCCTTGTTGCTCAGAGCCAACAATATGTTGCTCAGCTTGGCAGCAACATCAACAGGCGCAGGCGACACCAGGATGAACTCGTCGATGGGTTCGTTATCAAAGTTCTTGCCACATATGGTCAGGTTGTAGACGAACTCACGATCTTCCATCAATGAATATGTGTCGTGTTCGCGTCTCATCAGAAAGGCAAGCACGGTGTTGTTGCCCTCGCAAGCGGCGAACCAGATTGGAGCCTTTCCTTGAGAAGTCACTGACAACGGGGATGCTCCACTGGCTACCAACAACTTCACCACGTCTATGTGCCCGGCTTTGGCTGCACAGTGTAGTGGCGTCCATCCTTCCTGCAAGTAATTCAAATACGTAAAAAGGTCAGATTCTACACTATCTACAGTATATTTTGTGACTTCCCGTCACTTAATGGCAGGAGGGCGCCTGCGCTGCGCCCGCCTGCCTGGGTTGGACCTAGGAGGACTGGGGGAGAGTTCAGTCGTGTTGCGACCGGCAACTCTGGTTGGTCCAATAAATGAATGTTCCGTACCCGTTGTATTATTATTAGATCACGACCACGACCCTGAGTGACCTTGCGGGATCAGAGGGATGACCTGACGAGGTCAAGTCTCATCATTTCTAGATCAATCAAATATATACAGATAATTTCTGTAATGGACATTCTACAGCTTTATGACCCGAAGGAGTAATAATATGCTCCTGCTTCACATGCGCATATTATTCTGGTACTGTACATGTTGTATACCAGGCTGTACTAAGATTTTATGGGGAGATGGAGTGGCGCTGCGGTAACGTATGCTCCCACGGATGTAAGGGTCCCGGGTTCGATACCAAGCCCGAGCATTCCGCCCTTCATCTCGTGCAGAGCTAGGTCGTCTCTGGCTTCGTCTCGGGTGGAATCTCCGACAGACTAATCCACCCGGGGGAGTTCACAAAATGTACCATAAACAGACATTGCACTTGTACTTTGCACACCCCCTCCCAGTCACCCCCTATCGCTCGCGGTACCCGGGCGTTACGAAAAAGGACCATGCTTGTACATCTCAAAAAAGCAAATAAAGGTACTGTGCCAGATGCCCTCAGGGCGGTGCAATAAACCCAATAATTGTTATTATTATTATTACTACTACTAAGATTTTATTCGCTCATGCCATACAAAATCACGGCTCCCGTCGCGCGACGATGTTCCGGGAGCAATCGACAGCATTTTTCAACAAATAAAATTTACCACATATATAGGAAACCAGGTTTTAGGCCTTTAGGGTGTTTGAAACCCAAAGCATGAGGAAACATTAGCCTAGCCTTCGCAGCCTGATTTTCGATTTTGCAAGGCTGCAGCTAATTTAAATATAATTTTACAGAAATGTTTACTAACCCTGTCAGCAGCATTGATATCTGCTCCTTGCCCGAGTAGAACTTCAACCATCTGGCAGTGACCATGCGTAGCCGCAATGTGGAGTCCAGTTCTGCCTTCCTTATCACGGCTCTCAAGTAGGTCTGATGCACGGCTCAGCATTAAGCTGACGACGGTGATGTGTCCGCCTCGGCAGGCCAAGTGCAAAGGATTGTAACCCTGCAACATTCAAATGACCACATGAATAAGTTGTACCAGAAGCTTTATAAGTGATGACTCTTACTTACATGAAGAACAGTAGGTGCGTCTACTTGGACACCTTGCGAGTTGAGCAGGAGACGGACTACATTCTCGTTGCCGGAAAACGCTGCCAGATGCAGTGGCGTCAATCCAGAATCTGCACCTAGTTCCTTTAGAAAGCTGTGAGACTGTGCAGATGCTGATGGAGCTTCAGACTTTACAGTTGCGGGTACAGATGACAGTAACTCTCGTACCGTATCTGAGGCAAGAGGAAAGTTATACGAATGATTTACAAATGAACATTTCTTCATATCAGGATGGCTCGATTTTAGCCAAATATGACTGCCAGTGTTTGTTCTTTGGTACGGCATATCTTGTGAGTGCCACTACATGGGGGAAGTAGGCTACTGTATACTGTACCTCTAGCAAGTGAGGAATATGCGGCATGTACTCTACAGTCATATACAGTAAAACTCCTATAAGTCGAACTTCCCTAAGTCGAAGTTCTCTATAAGTCGAAGAAAATGATGAGCTCGGTTGGTCACAATGTAAAATAATAGGAAATAAACTTCCCTAACTCGAAGTTTTTTCCCGGTCCCATGGAGATTCGACTTATAGAAGTTTTACTGTACTCACAGGATATGTGACAAAACTTTATAATTTTTGGCAGATATCATACTGTGCGTTGGGACTTAGAAAAAGATGCGGCCATACCAGTCTGTCCAAAAAATGCTGCAACATGTAGTGGTGTAAGTCCAAGCTTTTTTGATATGATTCCGAGAGAGTTATCCCCTCGAAGCACATCAAGCACAGAGTTGTGCCCATGCTTGGCTGCCAAGTGGACAGCCGTATATCCCCATTTGTTCTCGTCCACAGGCAGTGCACCAGCGCCCAACAAAACTCTAACCACTTCTGCATGACCTCCTTCAGCAGCTAACTGCAGAGGTGTCGCATCATTTATCCTGTTTCTGGCCGAGATGACTCCCTGCTTGTCGAACTTCATCAACTCCTGGATGACAGCCACGGAACCTCGCATAGCAGCGATGTGAGCACAGGTGTTGCCTGACTTTGTCGCTGACGACACTAGAGATGGTTGGTGCTTCAGAAATAGTTCGGTGACATCAGAGTGGTTGTTCTCAGCAGCAAGATGTATGGGTTTTTGTCCCAGCTCGTCTGCAGCGTCAGGGTTAGCACCGAGTTCCATTAGCAAGCGACATACTTCTAGTTGTCCTTCTGATGCCGCCAAGTGGAGAGGTGTTTGTTTTTTCTGGATTCAATGTAAATGGATATTACGTACTAAAATGTTTCATATTTACCCCATTCAATGTACACTAACTTCCGCATATTTAACATAACCTACATCACACATTCACGGGATTTCAGTAGACAAAACATTAATTTAGAAATGAAAAATATTGCGGTAATCTATTTGACGTAGAATTATTGCCCTATAGCATATATTACATTGGGTTAGATTTCTGCATCAAGAGGACGGGATTTTTTCCAGAAAGGAAATGTTATTTATGTGGGGAGGATGAGGAGATTTTGATGCATGTAGGATTGTAAGCCATGGATAGAAAGCGATTGTTATGGGTTCAGGGCGTGGACGGAGTTAAAGATTTAGAGGAGATGTATTCGGTGTTGCTAGACTCTATCGTCGTGATCTTGTCAGTTGATTTCGACCTGTATGGACGCCCAGCTGTAAATGGATCCTTTTGGATTTCTGTGTGACCTTGCATCTATGGAGTGTGTGTTGTCCACCTGGTGCTTGGAGTGTTTTTTTTTCTCCCACATGTATGATAACCACTTTTGGGATTTACCTGTGTTTAGTGGATGCTAGATTTGATTGTGGTCTTCCACTTGTGAATGGGGGAAATGACCGTTTCCAATAAAATTTATTGTGATTCTGATTGAGAATATGTCCATTCTTCAGCTTTGTTGTATTCGGTTGAATGTGGAATTTTTCTGAGTGTTCTTCCTCATTTAATGCGCAAAACTTTGTTCTCATTAGGGTTGAAACATAGAATTCTACTTCCACTTGTTATTGATTTCTTTGCTTTTGAGTTATTTGATTTATTATCATGCGAAACATATGTGGTTTGAGAAAGGGAATTACTGCTGTTAATCTTACCCAACCTCGCCGCTTATTAACCCGTCCCACTTGGTGTATACCTGGGGATGTTTCGTTTCGCAATACCGTCATGTTTCATTGAATAATAAATTATCATTATAAGAACAATCTTAATTTAGTTAGTCACTTCTCTCTGCTTCACCTTTGAGGATCTGTTCTTACCCTCCTTCCCTTTTCGCTACGTGACAATGCCATGGCCCCGAACCCGAAAGCCCAGCGACGACGCGACGTCGAAGTCGACTATGTATATCCTGACAAGTATGGATACCCCCTTACATGCCTGCATCGCTGGTTGCCCGGATCAGGCGCTCGCACTCTCATACCATTGCTCAACAGTCTGACTCCTGCAACCAGCGATGCAGGCATGCACGGGGGGGGGGGTGTCCGTACTTGTCATGATACACATCGTCGACGTCGTTGTAGCGTCGTCGCCGGCCTTTCGGGGCCTTCTTCCATATGCATCCCCTACCACCCACATCATTCTGGCGGACGAATTCGGGAACACCCTGTATACTTATGATTGAATTTTAGATATGCTATAGCCATTGATTTCTGCAGTAGTAGTAATATCAGGTTCACTGAGGGGAAAAATGTGGGCCAAAATTGTCGAAAACTTGAAGTCAAGTACAGTACTATATGGGTTAAATATAATTATATGCGGTAATGTGCTTATTACAATTCCGACGCGGTGGTTCCTTTGGTACAAAACTAGTGTAAAGTGTTGAAATTTGAAATGGCTAGGAACTACACTAAATGTCAAAAGAGTTCTGGCCAAAAACGTCGTAAGGCTATACAGGGGGGAAAACAATTCCGTTGCTAAAGGGGTGATAGTTGCAGAGCGCCAGGATACGTTTGTGTATTTTTTGGCAAAAGTTCTTCAAATATATTCACACATACATGGGTGATTCTCCAAAACTTACCATTTTCAAAGCAAAAATTAATGAATTTCAAAACTTGTTTTAAAAATGAGGAAAAGTTCACACTTCTTACTCTATATGAGATACAAGGGAAAAATAGGGAGACCTAACTCATATTCTAAAGTGGTTGAAACCTTCCAGGATTGATTTTGCAGTTAACCGCAATAATTTTTATTGGACGTTGTTCCTCATAATATTAGATCAAAAAGTGAAACTCAGTTTTTAAATATCTGTCCCCCAAGTAGTGAAACCTAAATCAACGTGTCATGGAGAACCAGTGTTGGCAAATAAATAAGTAAAAATCCCTTTGTTTCACTGCAAATTTAAAAAAAAATCAGCCAGGAGAGTAACATGAAAACTCGGGACACACTTTGGAGTGATGCAGCAAGGTCATGTCAAATGATTAAATCGTTTTTAAAATATTGTTTTATACCTAAGTATGTAAAATTTAATTATAGTATTAATTGGAACTTGTCTAATGTTAATGATAACGTGGTAAGAAAATATAGTATCTATTAAAATATGATTGGGACGTGCCAGGAAGAGTGATGTTAGGCCCTTAGACATTCTTTGCATTAAAAGGTAATTTAAATTTTTTCTTTGTTTGCCTGGGGATGGCTAGCTGTCAACTGCTTCTACAGATGTTTAAAAATCAACTCTCTCAGTCAAGCCATTTTTGAGATATTATCCCGGGACATAGTGTGGTAAGTATTTGGAGAATAACCAACATATAATTGCAAAATTTAGCGAATTACATAATTTTTTTTCCTACCCCTTGCTCAGGGCTATGGCCCTGTTTCGGGGGACACACATTTCCAGTTTCCACACTATTCCAATTCACTCTTCTCAAGTTCACTATTAATTTATACATTGACAACACTTGTTCACTTGTAGTAAAAAATGGAGTAAAAAAAGAAAAAGAAAAAAGGAGTAAAAAAAGAAAAAGAAAAAAAGAAGAAAAAAGGTCAGGAAATTTGAGTAGGTATTGGTGGACATCTCATATAGGTTCCTTTTACGGGACTTCAAAATTGCTTTAATATGCAGAAAATTTAATACGAATTACATAATATCGTTCCTATAAGGTGAGAGTAGACCCTACTGAATCAATAAACCTAAAATTAGTATGAAGGTGGAATATTTACCAGTGTCAATGCATCTATGAGTGCATTGTGATCCGATATGAGGAACCTGGTTAGCGCAGCGTAACCTTTCATGGCCGCTAGATGTAGGGCAGTTAGACCGACACGTGACTTAGAGTTGATGAAGGCACGATGGCTGAGAAGCATATCGCACACTTCTTGGAAGCCCATTTCTGCTGCCAGATGTAACGCAGAGCGACCTTCCGAATCGAACACGTCCACTCTGGCATTGTGCGCCAGCAGCGTGCGCACCACATCTCGGTGACCTTTGCTGCAGGCCAGTAGAAGTGGTGACCACCCCACTGCTGATTGTCGGTTAAGAGCACGCTGCACTTCAGCTGGTGGAAAATGCTTAACAATTTCCTCCAGAATGTTATTGTTGCCTTCCCGAGCACAGTAGTGGAATGAGGTTTCTAAAGTCTGCAATAAGAAGCATTGTTAGATCATGATAATATTATACGTACTTTCGACGTGAGTGACTAACTCACCCCTCTAGTCTGAAGGTCCACATCTCCTCCGGTTTCAAGGAGCATCCTGATGATATCTTTGTCTTCTAACTCGTAATGAGTCTGTTCATGGGTCAGCCTAGCAGCATAATGCACGGCAGTCTCTCCTTCTACATTGGCCTCGTTGACGTAGTTCTTCACTGCCTCTGCCTCTTCTCGTGACGCAACAAAGTCCAGCAACTCACGCACCGCAGCCCCATGACAGCTTTGGCAAGCCAAGTGAAGGGGGGTCTCTCCAGCCTGCAATATTCACCACCATCCTGTTTAGTGACAGTGTACTGGGAAAAGTATAATATTTACACGAAAGTTCCGCATTAGAGAGTGCCTGCAAGTCCTGCTCCATGATAGGCGTAAATCCGGTACAAGTGACTGATCTATGTTAGTTGCATATGATTAATCACTTGTTCAGGATTTGATATAGATTCTGCAGCCGGCTCATGCACCGTGGAAATTTTTCCCAAAAGAAAAGTCACTAAATTTTTGACCCTCCCCACCTGGATTATTCAGAATTTCACATGGATACCTTCAAAAGTTTTCACATAATATGTTTGATTTTTTGTTACGGTACTATTTTTGGCTCACTGATGCAGTAATACTGGCAATTGTTTATTTTCGTACCTTTGAATGAAATAGAGGATCAGCTCCATCTTGCAACAAAAGCTTGACCGTAGACATTTCCCCATGTCTTGACGCAACATGTAGCGGAGTTTCGCCATTTTCCATGACAATGTTTGGATCTGCACCGGACTTGAGTAACATTTGTGCGCATTTATCACCTCCGGGGACACGAGCCGCAATATGTAAGGCGGTTTCTTGTGCCTTACCACCTTAAAAGGAAGGCGTTGTTAATCATCCTGACATATCACGAGTTGAACATGTGTTACCTTTAATGTGAACAAGTGCTCCGTGCCCCAAAAGAGTTTCAACCACTACTGGATGCCCCGATTCGACGGCAATGTGAAGAGCGGTGTAATTGTCCTGCAATTATTTACAAAAATAATGGTTACACTACCCTGCAAAGTTTTAGCCATTTTATGCAACAAGGGAATGTGATAATTTGATTATATGATTTTCTACAATTACATTTAATGAAAATTACCGAATGGTAAATTCTACAATTTACCTAATCGTCCAAACTATACCAAAAGTGTTGAGAAAACAAAAAAAACAGTGTGTAGCTACTATGGGCATAAATGAATATTTTTCAAATAAATAATCATTTCCTCTTCGAATCAAATAAAATGTACCGGTCACCCATCAAACCCCGTGCCGCAAAATCTTTGCAAGGTAGTGTTATGAGTTTGTGCCCATTATAAATCACCATGTACGGATTTGTTGCACTTACGTTGGTGACAGCGTCCACCTTTTCTCCCTTCAGCAAAAGAGCATTTATCATGGCAGCATGTCCATACCGAGCGGCAATATGTATACTACGAGCACCTCCCTTGTTGGGCATGTGTAACGGTACACCTTTCTTGAACAGAGCCATAGCCGTTTCCGGATGGCCATGCAACGATGCTATGTGCATCAGTGTACTTCCGTCTTTGGTACGTTCAAACACGCTCAATTTGAACTTGTCCGCCAATAGTTCCACTGTGCTGGTGTGCCCCATTTCTGCTGCCACATGCAATGGTGTCCTATCTGGAAGTGTATAAACCGCATTAGTGAGAGACTGAGGGTTAAGGAATGCGAATAACTTACATACCTTGACTATCAAGAATGTTAGCGTTTGCTCGTATGCTGTAGAAGTATTTGATTAAGTTTTCGTCTCCTTCAGCAGCAGCCAAATGTAACGCCGTCTGCCCTTCGTCCTGTATGAAAATAATATTAATTTACGTTAGTTGTAACAATCAAACGATTCTTGACATTCGGTACTATCACACAAGGCGATCAGGCTAATATTGGCTCCCGGTAGTTCTTGCATATAATAATAATATGTACTAATGTACTGTACATTCCTCTGTCATGATTGAAAACCAAAATAATAGTGATAGGAGAGTCATCACTACAAAATCAGGACTTGTAGTTTATCCAGAGACTTTTACAACTGTCCGAGTACCTTCAGTAAATTATTTCAAAAGTGATATACCCCAAGCTGTAATAGCTATAGTCTCACTTATAAACACTTGCAATGCCAGTAGGAGTATTCAGGTCACAAGACATACGTAGATCATGTGGCTGATAGATTCAAAAATCTAAGGGCCGGTTTCACCGAGCTCGGTATATGATAAAACCAGGTTTCTTTCAAAAAATCCCTACATATTTGTATGTATTTTCCAAACGAAACACAGCTTCTAGAACGAGGGGGAAATCACTTAGTAAATCCGTTGTACACCGACACGTAAGTCCGACCTAAGTCCAATATTCTGTAAGTCCGTTGTACAGTCAGGTATATACTCGTACATAGCTAGTGATTTCCCCCTCGTTCTATAAACATTTCGATGTTTGGTGTAATTATTGTAGAATGTTGCATATTAGTTCAGCGGTCTTCAACCGATGTGCGCTAACACCATGAGTCACTGGGGCTCTCCAAAACAGGTCCGTGCATGTATTCGGGTGGTTCATTATAGTACAGTAAATCAAAAGGTCTAGTTCCTTTCCGATACATATTTTCAAGGCTCAAAGTAGAAGCAGGCTATTCGCATAATAGGGATTAATTAGTAGCGATTCAGTTGTTAAACTCTTTAAAAAAGTGTCACTGTCCGCTGTTGTAGGATACCGGCAAAGGTTTGTACAGAGAATAGCTTTTCGGGACAGCAAAACCATTATTGCAGACTCAATGTCAATATAGAATATTTACTCGTATTAACCTTTTTGCCTATATGTAGGTTTATACGCTAGAAGAACATAACTGATTTATGACGCACATCTTCCAACCTTCCAGCATGTTAGTTCAGACAGTCTTTTCTGGCTCATCTTGTAGTCTGCAACCAATAGCCTACACACGAGACACACGAGTTTGAAAAAATCCGCAAGAGCTATTTATTTATTAAAAGCTAGATAACTGCAGCTTGGCGTAGTAATTGATGGGTTTTAGGCGTGTCTACCTCTGGTGTAAGTTGAGATAAAAAGAGGCATCATTCTGTGAGGCACGCCTAAATTTAGTCCAGTACAGGTAGGGGGAATGGGTAATTATCATGTGCAGTATTCGATACATCAGAATGAGTAGCGTGGGCAGCAGGTGCAGGTGGCAGCCTGGCTGGGCATGTTTAAAAAAGAAGAGTGAAGCTGCGAAACGTCACGGCAACATGAGAGCCGAGTGCCTGGGACGCAATACGTCGCCTGTTGGTACCGACCTATGATTCAGGAGCTATTGCTCACGGATTCCACGTCTGATTGGCTACTAGGCCATGATTTTGGAATTGCCCTAATGGAAACTCTGAGTCTGGGGGGCAAATAGATCCAGTTCGTAAAGATACGAATCGCACGCAAATTCTGCTTAATCCGCATCAATTCGCAAGGTCACACTTGTCATTTTTCTGTTATTTAGAAAAACAGGAGGATTTGAACGTCAGGGTTGTAAAGCCAAATGACCTACAGTATTTCGAAAGGCCTGCTTTATATTGGCATATGAATCTTGTGACAATTTCTATCAGGCACCAAAACAGGCCTGCATCAATAATTATTTACTTTAGTCGCACATCTACATATAAAGGTCATTACTAGCAATTTAACTGCATTTGAGTAGCACCGACTCAAAAGTTTTTTATCTACCGAATTATCAGTTTCAACTGAAGGTGCCAGGACGTTCTTGGTACCCCTCTTCACATATTTAAGGAATGAAATTGCTCCGAACGTTGCTAAGTACAATATTTGACCTTCGTGTGAGGTTCAGAAAATAGGCTGCCGGTCGGGTCAAAGTGCAACACGTCCATTCCAATCCACAAGATATTATTTTGTTGGAGACATTACGGACAATAACAAGTGTTCAAACAATGCCTGAATCACTCAAAAATGCCAAAAGGTTCGCAATTTTCTATTTTTATTTACACAGTGCTTATTCGAGAATATAAAAATCCAGACATAAGAAATATAATATTCTCGTTGCCATGGTAACTTTTTAAAACCTGCTATTTTTGATATTGGAATAAGGTAAGAAATTCGCGTAAGACGTCAACGGAAAAATTACTACCGCCTTTAAAAATATGAGGTGCTACCCATAATTTCCTAGAATATGGATATACCGTGCATACCAGTAGAGGTACGAACTTGTGACGCTATAGGGAGCGCTAGGTGCACCTTTCAGCTATTATAGTCTGAAAAATTTGGTCTTCATAGGTGGACATGTTTCCGAGTTTCGGCAGTTTTCTTGACACCGTGTTCTTGTGTTTCTGCGATTTTTCGAAATGGCTGATGTCAGGGAGCAAAGAATTTGCATTGAATTTTGCTTCCAGCTCAACAAAACTTCAGCTGCAATCCACCGAATGCTGAACAACGGCAAGCTGTGAGACAAGCGATAACATAATATGAGTGGGTTAACTGCTTCAAAGGTGGCGTGCCAAGTTCGTAGCTAAATCAACGACTCCATGATGTTTCCTTTGACATTTTAGGAATTGTACAAATGTAGTTTCTTCCAGTTGGTAAAATTGTCAACAGGAAGTCTTACTGCGATGCTTTGAGACTATTCAGGCTCAAATGGCCGGAGATGTAGAAGAACATAGACTGGTTGCTGCACCATGACAATGCGCCTGCCCACATTTCACCATTTTCACGCGTATAGTCAGGGACTTCCTGACACAAAACGACATGACCACTGTTTCCTGCCTATTCGTTTTTCTTGGCCCAATATGATTTCTACCTTTTCCCTAAAATGACATTTAGGTTGAAAATTTAGGATGAAAAGGAGGCATTTTGACTACACTGAAGCGATCTAAGCAAAATCGCAGCAGGTGTTGAACACACTATACTGTTGGGCAATTTTTTTTGTGCTTCAAAATATTAGAAATTCGCTGGGATCGTTGCATACGAGCCCAAGGTGACTTCCCTGAAGGTGGCAGTGGAAAATTAGGACCTAAAGTAAATAACTTATTAATGTTTTTATGAGCAAATTCTCGAAAATTTTGGGTAGCACCTCGTTATTAGCATTCTGTGTCGATAAGTGCAGTACGTGATAATGGATTATACATAAAACCTTTACAAACACTAACTGTAAGTACAGTGCAATACTTTTATGGTTCTCACTGTCAGTGAGCGCTCACAGGCTATTGCACGGAATTAATTCATCACTTGAAAGCGACGACATTTCAGAAATGAGTAGACCTATTGTACATTGTACCTGGTGTCCAACAAGAATTGTCGCAAGCGGCAGCGCACGAACTACAGTCTCTCGTATACCTGTGCTCGTAGATTGTAGTTCGTGCGCTGCCGCTGCGACAATTCTTGTTGGACTGATAGTACAATATTCCAGCTAGCGTCAGTACTGAAAGATCTTTCGAAAATGCCCATGTATGCGAGTAGAGATTTCGATTCTAATACTGTATAAATCAGGTATAAATATATAACTTAGGATTCTCAGAGATATGCTTTTGTATGACTTACATTTTTGTCTGCGTTTGTTACTCTCCCCAAGACACTCCCGTAATTCTTCTTGATAGGGAAGTTAAAGTATTGTATGGCATTATAAATAAATGCCCATTGTTTAACAGACATGAGCAATTCTGTGTCATTTCTTAGAACATGGAAAATTCAAACCCAGACTTCTAGGTGAACAGTATGTTAATATCACAGCCTAGTTGAATAATAATTTATGCTGCACTCACAAGAAGATAGTAAAATTTTTTCGTTTTGTGCAGTGTACTGTACCAAGTGAGCTTACTCGGAAAGCAATGGGTTTCAAAAATATCAAGTATGAAATGTATAAAAAAGAATAAATAAATCAAATAAAATGTGATATACAAGAGTGTATATAATACTGTATACAGTAATTTGTGAAGATTGCACAGCTACAGGTTGTGGCATTTTGCAGACCTATTTGCAGAAATGGCGATATTTGACTCAATGTGTAGTATAATGTATAATTGTTATGAACACATGTTGCAGAGTAATTTGTAGTCCGGAAGAGCCAGGTTAATTCAACTACGATATGCACGTACTTTTGTAGCTGTTCCCAAGAGAGTATCTGCATATTAGTCATGTCCTGAACAACGAAAGAACAGAGCAGGATCTGTAACCAGACCGTGCCCTGACCGAACACGAAGTATGAATCAGTTTTCAATGGCGCAAGATCCGGAGTAGATTTGTCTTGTGGAACCCGTACGGCATATTGCGTGCGTAGGATGAAGGTGCAAAAAGAAGGGGTGGTGGGGGAGGAGACGTGTAGGTTAGCGGGGGCGAGAGGGGGCAAAGGTAGCTAGGTGGGGTGGGGGGACCCCAGCCTTTATCGGTACATCATCGGCTGACCTCGGCACGTCATCTGGCAGGCAGTCAGGTGAAGGTCTCAGCACTTGCTTTCAGGATCGATGCCCGCGCCACCAGTACGTACACCAACGCGTATTCACGTAACCAGATTTCACAAGTTAATTCCGGATTGTTAACTTCACCTTAATGAGCCCAAAAGAAAGTCGATACACTAATCTCGGAATGCACTGCTTTGAGTATGGTATTTTAGTGTTTAATATGGCTATATTCGATCAAGAGCAGCTCAGGTTACGCCAACGTAGCCGCAAGTATTCAGATGCAAGAGCACGGCTTTCCAGCAGATTGGACCTCGCAGTGTTCCTTACGAGCATTCCAACAGTGCAATGGTGCGCTGCCGGAAGAATCTATATGGATGGTTCACTCCAGCAACCAATTTAATGAAAAGCAACAATCGCGACAAGTGAGTAGTGCCCTTATACAGTACTGCGGCTTTCAACAGGGTGAATAGTAGCCTGTAAACTGGAGGGGTGATGACGTTGTTCTGAACTTTAAAAAATAGTAGTACGGTACCGTCCGGTGTAGACCTTTTCCAACAATGACTGAGACATGAAAGAGTTTATAAGCTATTTGGGCAATAAGTCTGCACTGACGTCAACAGTGTGCTATACCGGGAATATTGGCCCCAAATTGCGACCGTTCCAAAGGGCACCATGCTTGCCCTCGGAATATAGGTGGTGGTGGGGGGGGGGG
>KZ538961.1:27094-38589 GCA_000934665.2 Catajapyx aquilonaris
ACGAAGATTTTACAATGCCACTGATCGTAATCCTGACTCGACGTCTTAGGGCCTACTTCTTCGAAAACCTACAATTAGGTCATAAAAAATCCCTGAATTCGCCTCACATGGCTGGCCCAAAAATCAGAGAGGAAATAGAGAAAAAGCGTTGTGTATACTTACGTTTTGGGCATCAACTTGAGCACCGTGGTCCACCAATATCCGAACCAGATCCATGTCGCGTTTTTTTACTGCCAAGTGAAGGGCGGTGTCCTAGAAACATAACAAATATATATCATTTCATTTACACAGTTATTTCCGCTTTTAAATACCATTCACTTCTTAAAATTGTACAATAGAAACCATTATTCAAAAATGTATTATCATTTCATGAAGCTTCTCTTCCGATAGCCAAAACTGGCTCTCTGTAAAATATTCCTGAGACGATTTACATAGCCAAAGGAGTATGCCAACCAATGCCAACGTTTCCCCTTGGACCTATTGCACAGCATTATTTTGATAATATGACTGCTGGGAAATGGTCGTGAGCGTATTAGGTAAAATTCTGCTCGCTTCGCTTTGAGTCATATTATAGGGAGGTCTGTAACTCCAAGATTGCTTCAGGTATGATGAATACTGTCTTGTCCTGTAAGACTAACGTATATCTGTGGCTGAGAGGCATAACTGCTTCATGCGGTGGCAGTGAAGTCTTTATCTTGTTACTGTTGGCAGTATTATAGGGAATATCCTTCAGGTCACAACACCACTGTGGAAGACGAGTCAAGTGCCATGGAGGAGATCCCTATAATGCCATGATAATGCATTAAAACAAATTACGCTACACGCATGCCAATTTTCCAGCTGACACGCCAACAAGTAAGAATATCATTCAGTATGACAAGTTATAGGCAGTTTTTTAAAACTGAAACCTTTCTAAAACATGGAGAAGAGGGAATTTCCTATTTCTCGACTTCCCAGAATCTGTCAAAATAATACTTTAAGTCGTTTATGATAGTGAGAAAATTTAAAGTAATATAAATATAAAATTTTTCCTTTGAAATAGCAGGGCTACTGACAAATATTCCCATTGTAATAGTTTTCTCCTTTCTTGACAATAGGCAAACCAAAATATACAATATATGAATTTCAGGGTGTAAATATTATAAATCCCTAATCTAACTGTTTGGAGTACAATGGAGTGCAGATGACAGCTAATGTGATGGAATTTAAAGCAAAATCTGTTACAAAATTTGTCAAAGTTGTAATTAGAAAAAATTGTGTCTGAATCATTTCTGCATGTGCAAATAATTTTCCACCCATGATTGTTTCACTTACCTTTGTTGAATCAGATCTGAATCGAACTTGGTCACCAGGAGCGTGGGACAGGAGTTCAAGACAGGCACTTCTGTTACCAGATTCTAGTGCCACAAAGAGAGGGATATTTCCATTCTGAAATGAAAGTAAGCGATGCATCACACTCTCTTCTGTAACAGCATACTCAAGTGAACGCTAATGAAGAACATACCCCGTCCTTTTGTAGTCGACATTCCTTAGATGCAGCGCCCAATAGGAACCGGAGCATATTTGTGGCAACACCAGTAGGCCTAGTACATACCATATGGATGGGCGATTGTTGCTTTGGCTGCGTAATAATGAGTAATATTAGCTAGCATTTGTTATATGTAGTGAAGAGTGTTCTAGTTAGCAACAAAATAAATTCATTTACCTATCAACTACATATTTTATGACAGACAGCACTTAGCCAGCGAGGAAATTATTTTGTTTTGTACTGTATTACCTCGCAAATTGCGGTATGCCGGTAAAATGAGGGGTGACCAAATTTTAGAAAGTGGCACGCCGCGCCGGTATAAGGCGGAGTTTTGTCTGCATCTTACCTGGGAAGATTATGCCATATGGCGAATAGAATAATTCTATTCGCCATATGGCATAATCTATATTTCCATATTTCCCTATATTTTCCCTTTCTTGAAGAAATAATTTCTTCAAGAAAGGGAAAATATAGGGAAATCGATCCCCGCCCAACCTCCCCCATTAGTCAATGGCTATTCGTGAGGGCTCTGTGTTCCGGTAAACCACTTACCAACTTTTGTGACAAGATGTGGCATTCCCACATACGCCCTAAGCAAGATTTAATCATTATTAATACGCATGAGGTCACTTCAGTTATACCGGTAGGTACTTTAGTTCTAACTTGAGATTCGTTTGCCCCTGTCAGAAGTCGTTCAATAGAGGTTAAAAATATAGAATAATTTTAAAGAGAAAGAGGAAGTGGTGAGAATTGCACCACATGATACCTGCCGGCCGTCTATACCGGCCCCCTGGTCGACCTCGTTTTATACCGGCATGAAGTAATTTTGGCTGTAATACGGCATTAACAACACTTGTAAACAGCAGTTGACTTACCCCTCCAATAGCATTTACGTCAGCCTTTTTCACCAAAAGAAGTTTGATCATTTCTTCTCTGGCGTGCAAAGACGCCAGGTGAATTGCTGCCAAGTTTTCCTGCAATGAAATGGAAACATTCCAGTTTACGACACTGCAGACACCATTATTTTAAAACCGCGCTTTCAGCGTCAATGCCAAAAAATCGCATTAGTATTACTATATATTATTGTCTCTTCAATTCAATTCAATCAGTCAAGTTGAATGAATGAATATTTTGTAGTTGGTGAAAATTCCACCTTTGGAACGAACACTTAAAATTCCGACATTGTGATACACAATAAAACTGGAATGGAAGCTCGTACACGCTTGTTTTAATAACATCAGCCCTACATTAGTTTGTGGTATGTCAGTTGCAAAAATAACGTGACATTTATTGTGTAGATAGAAGGCACCTGCAAGTCACGCCTATACTCGGAGAGATGTTATCATTATTAAAAATTAAACTCGGAGCAACGACCTTCGCGTTGTGAACCAGCTTATTTTTAACTCTGCGTGCTACCTTGAATCCCTCAAATAAGATTGGTGACTCGCTAACGTCACATAACCGCAACAAATTATTTAATTATTTGTTCTACTCATTTTTTGTATAAAAAATCAAGACTCTACGAATGAACTTGAGATGTGAATGCCAAAGCTAACATTCCCTTTGATTTTCCAGACTGAAGTGTGTGGCGTGACCCGACACCACCCTCGAAAGGGGGGCGTTAGAGGTCAATTAGACCATTTCAACTGCCAGCCTTAATCACTTGCAAACCTGGCCCCATCGACTCCGACTCACCATCAACATGTCAAGTTCACTATTAATGCTCTTTCCGCCATTTTTTGATGGCAAGGGTGGAGGGTGGTAAGGGGGGGGGGGTTGATTTCTGGAAAGTTGAAGTGACGCTCGGGGGGAGTTTTGGGCGCAATTTGAGATCACGACAGGACCCCTTAATCACACTAGGTGAATGTGTCAAGTGGCTAAGATTAGGTCCTTGAGCTAATCGCGAGCGCATTCAAGCGGAGGCCTTTGCTGCCATTTTTGCGTGCCGACTAGTCATAACCTGTGCCCAATCTCAGCATAGATTGATGGACGCTTGGATTTAAGGCGCCTTTTAATCAGTTACCTGCTACCCGAAACAAAATTTCCTGTCTTAATCGACCAGCATTCACTCTCAGGCTGTCGTTCTTTTCTGTGTATGTGACATTGCCCAACAATGGTGACTTACACCTGTTTCGACCTTCACAAGGCGACAGTTGCTCGCTACTAATTTGATTACAAATGGGCTAATGTATCATTGCGAAACAGTGCCATTTCGAGCGTTTTATAGTGTGCACCACGCAATTTATCCTCATGTTGAGTATGATATCTTAATAACACATCAACATGCATCAACCAGGTTAAAACTGACCAGGAATGTGACTGTCTATATGAACATAGCTTCAATGTACTGTACCAACATGAATTAAATGCAGAATTCACTCTTACGTACATCATAGAGTATGTTGTCTGACAGTTGCATATTAAATGAAGATCATAATGCAATAGGCCTAATATAAGTAGGCCTAGGGCTTTTCAGTCCCTTTAACATCTTGGCATTGCCCACTTTTGAATAATATACAACATTGTGTCGCAAGTATGCCCACAGTTTGCACTTTTCAAACACTCTCTCGTCAGAAAATGCAGAAACGTAAAGTTAACTGCCTTCTGGAGAAATAAGCACAGAACCGGCTTAGAAATTTGCGGAAGATTGATCCCCGGATGATTACGAAATGTGATATCCTGCCCGAGGGCTCTACGTCTATTTGCGCTCTAAGATTTATTATGAAATCACGAGTGTTTGTGCTATTTTTTAAAAATAATACTCGGCACTCCACGAGGGAAGTGAAAGAGAGCAACGACTCTCAGGAAATGCAGTCCAGTTTAGCAGACCTATCGATCGTCTTGTTGTGTGCATAGTATTACAGTCGACTAACTTAATACGTGCGAAATATTGAATGTAAATGTGTGTGTGATCCAAGGTGTGATCACATGTCACTGGCGTGAAAGAGACAAAGGCAAGCATCTGAGTAAGTAAGGGAGCGAATCTGTAGGACGCGACATTTTCTTTTCCTTCGAAGATTATTTGTTCATACAGTATATTATTATGCTAAATGTGACAGCTAAAAAGTGAGACTTAAACAGATATTATATTATTTGCCTGTAAATATCCAAAATACACGTATACATTAAAAAGATATGCCTACTCCGCCAAATAAAACTAACTGTTCAAAAGTAAGTCCACGAAAAATTGCTAGTAACATACACCACTTTATTGGAATAAGCTGCTGACTGAACAACATGATAATTTTAGGTTAATTCATTCTAGTCCATTGTAACGAAACATTTACCCTACCTTGAACAAAAATAGCCAATCTATAAAATAGCACAGACACCCTTATCCCTCTCCACCCACCACCTACTCCGGGAATAAATCATGTTTGAGAAATTGACCTTGATTCCTATCAACGATCACGTCCGTGATTACCTCATATTTCCACTATGTTCCTATGCAACCAACAATACCACATTTTCACTGGAAAACTAATATTTGTGATTCAATGCCTACGTCTTTGAGTCAGGGAGCATATAATATGTAGTATATGCTCCCTGTCTGAGTTCTGAGTTTCATTGTCATTGCATAGTATGTTTCTATAATCTACTCACTTTCTGAGCAACCGCCAATGCCAGCAGTAGCGTAAGATATTTTTCGCCTTTACAGTCTATAATTTGCCCTACGCGCCATACAAATTGAACCTAGAATAATCGATACACGCTATGTAATTAAACTCCGTAGTTCACTAAACTTGTCCCTCAAATTCGAACAATAAGGGTCGGCACCGACAGGCTCCCCAAAGAAACCTTTTGTCCTTTATAAACTCCCTTTTGACATTATTCTCGACGCACAGTTTTTTTTTAAAGTAGTAGACAATACAAAGAAATAGTTTTTCCAGCATAGTGACGCGAGTGACTGGCTCCCTTCCAGCCCTATTCTGATGAATTGAAGGCATTTAGTTCTACGCCACTTCCGCCCTGCCCCGTATATAAAAGGGCAATCGCTCAGGCCTGTCTCCCACGCGATCAAGAGATTATCACCTGGTCCCCACTCGCTAATCACTATTCAGATCAATTATACCGCTTACGGCACACATGCCTTTACGGAACTTCATAGAGTCGAAGCAGTGCATGGTTTGAACGTACAGAGATACACTGATCTATCTGTTAATAATTAACAGATAGACAAGCACCTCAATAATGTAGAAGTAGATATGTCTTTAGAGCAATTCATCCGGTGCTACAAATATGATTACCTAGCAGTCAGCTTTAAGAGAAGCAACAGTCTGAGACACATTAATTTGTGATTGTTGCTATTATTTGCTTTCTGTGGTAGACAATCCAAATTCACCTAATAACCTCCTCTTGAACTATGAAGACTTGGCAATGCGCAGCGCTTTATATTACACATCTAGCTGATGTTCACTTCACATACACCATTTTTGGAATGTGTTAGAAAACCAAGCAAAGGCTCAAAATTTACCGTATTCTGGTACAAATGGCACTTGTCCATTGCTTCACCGTCTGGATAATTGGGAAGTGGCGGGAAGGGCGGGAATGTACCCCAAGAGCAGTCACACCACGGAGGATCCATGTTTCCAGACCCAACTCCATGCCCATACTATTATGCCTACTAGCCTACTGTCCCATTTCTAACCGATCAAATCGATCACAATTATTTTCTCCAGCCTGCTTATCCGTCCTTTCTCTATCCCCTCCCCCTATTCTCGTCTATTTTTCTCATTCCTCATTTTCTGTAAGATTCCTTGACCTGCTTTCTCACACGTACAGTACACCTAACCTAGTGACACATAGGCTACTCTTACGTGTGGGTTCGATAGTGCGTCAACATTATTTCATAGGCCTTATCCTACTACTGCTGCGTAATACTTGTTTCTCCGGCAGGGCGGCAGACTGTTCTTGTTTTTATGCAACTGTAATACAAGTATATTGGACTTGTGTAGGTTCATGACGTGAGGGAATGAGAGACACGAAAACCTGCATTTTTCATTGTCTATTTGCACGAAACAAGGAAGCAGCAAAGTAATATTAAATCAGTTCTTTTCACAAATCTGGCTTCCTTATGGCATTTGCATTGCATTGTCATATTGTGCTTTGTCACTCAAATATTACAGTAAATTTATTTCTCTTCATTTTCATTTTCAGTGCACACATTCCTATAAGATAATCTCATTTACTTGTAACAGGTTGCATTTAACTGTGGCTGAATATTTGCTTTTGCCATATTGGATCCATAATCATTATTATAATGATATTATGCTGTGATAGTTGGGGTCGTTTTGATAGTGTTATTAATTCCATCGCCGGGCGTCTTTGTGACCGTTACAAAGTGGCAATTACAAAAAAAACCATTACAAAAACGTTGAAAATGAAATAAAATTTATGCAATACTCGTGTTAAAAATACAAGTTAGGTGTTTCGTAATGATTCACACAAACTTTACGGGTAACTGATCGGATTATCACTTTATGTAGGGGCGCCATTAAGTCTCTGGCATTGTTACTAAAATAATGGGCTTCAAACACAATGCATGAAATGTTTTGACAGAGGTGCCTCTGCGTCCCTCCCCGCTACCTTGCCATCTTAATTTAAAATGTGAGTATTACAATACAATTTTAGTTTAATCTGCTGCCTCATTAGGTGGAACAGGCAGTCGCCGAGGCAATGGAAGTTTCGTAGCCTGAATCCGCGTCCTACTTTGACTAATGAGAATTATCTTAGCAAGTAGGTGTTGGTAAACCAAATGACGCCTCTACACAAAGTGATCCTATGGTACCAAGAAATTTACCTTAAAAGTTTGTGCAAACCATTATAAACACCATGTAAAGGTTGTGCCAAGGGTTGTGCATAGACTACAGTATGTGTATGTGACCGTTCAATAATACTGACTCTTAGATCTTAGATAAAGAGAGTAGGCTACTTCACTATATCTCAAAATTAAAGTCTCCTGAAAAGTTATTTTGAGCATCTAAGCTTCCCTACACTTATGTTCAGGTTAAACTCCAGCCAGGGTACTAATATTGGCTCAATACCATTTAAAATGTAGGGGTGAGAAATGTGGAAAAACCAGCCGTCAACGAAGTAGACGACGAAATGCATGATCACGGAATGTACTCAGGGGCTAGTACTGTATGTGTACACATTTCAGAATAAGGTGCAAGCCCGCGTTTGTCTAAGGATCATCGTTGCCGCCGCGCCGTCATTGGCAATTTCCGAATTGACATTTTTCAACCCTACAATACTGTATATTTAGATTTGCATCAGACCTATGCTGACTCATCCTGTAAGTTATCATGTTAGCCTGTAGTTAACATAATTGGTATGTCCGGAAAATCAACATAAACTATACCGTTGTTCTTATAGTTCGGTTTCCCTAGGATTATACCCCCGGACTACCCCCTATAAAGTAGGTTGTCAGTAGATTACATAAAACCGTGTGTATTTTTGACGCGAAACTAATATAATAATATTTTTTCTTCTGAACTATCACAGAACACTCACCTTGTTCTTGACATTGACATCGACACCCAACTGCACCATCTTTTCTGCCAGTGGAAGCCTATTCTCCTTCACGGCGTACATAAGCGGAGTATTCCCTGTCACCTGTGAAAGAGGGAGAAAAAAATCACAACAAGTTCACAACATTGCATGAGATTTGCCAATTAGAGTTGGGACCAGCAATAAGGAGGCATCAGAGGTGAAGGCCATCGACTTCAAAGCATGAGAGGCGGTGCTCTTGCCCCAAATAATACGTGAACTCTGCTTACTTCTGATCTGGGTCACTCGATCGGGGTCAATCTCACCTCCTCATTTCAGACTTCATCTTGACCCATTTGTTCGCAATGGGTACACGGTCAAGCAGCAAAACAAAAATTATTGCCAGGCCTAAAATGGACTCAGGTTCAGTTTTAGATATTGCGGGACCAATTTGGACGGATTGCATGGCCACTTCAGTTATCAGCATGCATTCAGAAAGGCTTGTCCGATAGCCTACTGATAGTACTGTACGAAGATGGTCATCATCAAGATTATGAATATTGTAGGTTAGTAATAAAAGTTGCATTTTAAAATTTCCAATGTTGTGTAGCACCTGACACCTGCATTTTATATGGTCAATTTCCCAGTATATGCCAGTAAATTCTTATTTTAGGCATTCATTGCACAGTTTTTCATCTTCTTTGTTATATTAAGCTATTATAGACATTATAATAACGAATACCCACGGAATTTGAACACTTGCTCTTCCTGGATGAATAAGTGATGATAGAAGTTTTTCTCAGTCAGTTTTCATAGGAAATTAAAATTATAAATTGATTATCTCAAGTAGTATAGGCCTACATGTTGATTTATTGACTCTTCTGAATACGAAAATTGGCGAAATATTTGCTGTTCTCAATATTTGTGTAATTAGACACTTGTTATACGTGTTTATGTGCTAAATTGCTGATGAGTTATGCTTAGCAGAAGGGGAATAGCAGAAGGTTCGGCACAAAATACTAGAATATTCATGGTAATGTTTATCAGTGCAAGACAATAGACACTGCTATTTACATGAGTTTGAGTCATGGAATATTGCTTTCCATTTGTTAGTTATATTCATAAATAATTTAGAACGCATAACAGCTATTTTATATTGCATAACATTAAACTATATATCCACTTATAGATATATGTTTAAAAATATATAATATGTTATTTAACTAAAAATGGATTTTTATGGCAGCACAGTATATTAACATAGTCATAGGATGTCTCTCGCATGATTTTATCTAGCTTACACGCAGGAAATCTGTGTTTCAGGTGCTTGAAGTACTTGTATAACAACAACAACAACAACAACAACATCACGACATTTCCCTATGAGGGGTAGTCAGCGATGAAGGGAGACGCAAGCTAACCCAACATATGAACTATAAAACTCATGATAATAGACCTAAAAACAACCTGTCCCACCCCCCAACCCTGCCCACCTCAGACATCACCTTATCCTCAAACATATTTACCTATTTACCCATTAATTAACCTACGCCATTTACACCTATCCAAACAAACAACCCTAGCCTCATCCACGTCCATGGTCCTATTGACACATGAACGTCTCGGCTTAACACTAGCAACACCCTTAAGACACTGACCCACCTGGTCCAACCATGTCTTCCTAGCCTACCCTTGCCCCTCTTACCAACTACTCCTCCCAAATAAACCTTCTTCACAATAAGTTATCTTATTTATGAGCACTATGATAGAAAGAATCCATCCGCGTGGGACTTCCACTCAGATCGTGGGTCTGACATGATCCGGGTTAATTTTGTCAATATTTACTTTATTAAGATAGAAAATAATCTCCTGTATACATACTTACACTGAGCCAAAATGATAATGACATGTAAGCACGGAATGGAGATTAAACTAGACATCCCCAAGTGATGGCTTAAGTTCAATTTTCTCACCCGGTATGTGGTGTTACATGCTAGAATAATTTTATTCTTATTAGTAGAAACAAACCGAATAAGTACAGGCAGAACAGAAATATACAGTATTACAGTAAAACCTGTCTATGCCGGACTCTCATAGTTAAAAATGTCCAATATAGGGAGGTGTCCAACATATCAGAGTTTTCAACTTTTATCTTACATTACACTGTACAGTAATGTACAGTGTAATACAAAGCAAGTAATATTGCAAAAACACCTAAGAGCATCGAAAAAGCCACAATAAGGCATTGATGACAATCATGCAAAAAATGTTCTTCCATACAAGACTTGAAAATTGTACTGTCCACACTGCCCTACACATGACACTTCTTTTCAAGTACGAAACATGTACAAAAACTCAAAAAGGAACGAGAATTTACTGAGGTGGTTACAAGGCAGCTGTGCAATGCCAATGCCCAAGAAGTGGCCAAGTTGGCCTAAACCTCCCGCCCCTTCTCCCATGAACTGGGGATTTGGACAGTGCACCCCCCACCCCCTATGGATATTCCCTTATCGTCATTTCGGAAGAACTCCATCAGCAGATATGCAAAATAAGTGAATGAATCATCTAGATCTCAACAGAATGAGCACTCAAAAATTTTACAGTGCAATGCATATTAGAGCGTCATATGTTTCGCATAATAGTACGTAGCCTACTGTATACTATTATGCTAAAAAGACTATCGTGCTCAGGATCAATAAGTATAGTTCCTCTTTAGACCTCTTTGGACCGACTCATGATGGGCCGTTTTCATTTTTTGGGGGCTGGATAGTATTATACAGTATTGGAGTTATTACATAATTTACTACCAGGTCCAGTACTACAGGAACAATTTTAAAGCAACAATAACTGACGTGTCGCTTGTATTGTGGTCCCATAATAAATTATTGCATCTGCATAACAATATAGGGTCGTCCATAAAGTACCGGTATGTCAGGCTGATATTTCGCTTTTTGACCCCAGTCACCACCCCCTGCACTCCTGCAGTCACGCAGAGATACACTCCACCTCCAAAATTGTCCGCCACAATGATGTGTAGCTCACTACCCGCAATACTCGGCTTTCTGCCACAAAATACAGTTTAATAGTTTATAATGGGGGATGCGAAGCAACCATAAGACAACAGTCATTAGATATATTTCTGGACTATACAAGGTGTACTATTTACCTGGCTCGGAAATGATTTACACTCTTTCTTTTTCCCGCTGAAGAAGTGGTCCTAGAAGTTCCATTATTCACCACTAGATGGAACGAGTCTTCCTGAGGGCGCCAGAGAAAATTTGACCCCATTCGTGTCAGTTGCCTCGTCGCAGTGCCCACCGAAAGTAGTGCCCGTAGCTCTCGTCATGGACAACGTTGCAGGAGACTACCACGGGCAGAGGGGGACCACATGGTTTTTGTGGACGGAAGGAGTGGCAGCGACAGATATTCACAGGCGTTTAGCGAGCGTGTGTGGTGAGCTGGCCCCCTGTCGCAAGAC
>JYFJ02003712.1:0-38596 GCA_000934665.2 Catajapyx aquilonaris
TGAACCTCCAAAAAATGGTTCCTGGAGGGCACAGAAAGATTTCACCCCCATGGCTCCCGTGTATTCAGCTCCAGGATGATTCTATCTATAATATGTGACTATCTTCCGTCCTGTACGGGCACTGTGTTTGTGGCAAAAAATAAATTGTAAATCATTTTAGTACGGCCCTCGTATTTTGTGGACGGGTCTGTGGTTTGGATATAATTTTTGCATCATCATTCTGAGTATGAGGAATTAGCGGTTCACTTTTTATGGTATTGGGATGTTTTTATTCTACTTATTAAATAATCAGCACACGCCATTGGAAAGCTATGCATGGAGACAATGGGCAAGGCAAATAATCAATATTTCTCTCCATTTTATTCTCCACTAATCATGGAGTTTACAACAGTCCTCTGCCATTATTATATTTTAATACAAATATTCAAAAGCAATTCAAAGCAATTTTCCCTCATTTGTAGGGCTGCAGGAGTTAGACGAAATATCCAAATATTGTAGAAATAATATTTTTATAGCAATATTATAAGGAATCCGATTGTCAGAAGTGCACCTTATACATTAAATATTCCAATACATGAAATTAATCATTGTGCAAAACTCCCCGCAGTGTTCGTAAAACGCCCACCCAATAGTAGGCTGCAAGTATAATACCACGCGAAACTTCGATAACAAGATGAGACTTTACAAATTAGCCTCATTTACTCAAATGACCGTTGGGAAGTGTAATGAGAGCTTCTCTCAAAATAAAGCTAAATTTAGCATAAATTAAGGGTACCGGAAGTGATCATATACCGGTATTAACTATTATTATCGTTGCACAAGAGCAAAAATATCCGAAGGTGATGTCGAAGAGTTCCAAAATCCTCATGGGTCAGGACTGGAATATACCATAAGCAAACTCGAATGTTTCAAGATCAAGTCCCCGAGCAATTCCCTCTAGGGATCTGCCTGCTATAGGGATGTTTCTAACAAGGGAAGTGTAAGTGTTGTCAGTGGAGTTTCTGAATGAAACTTGGCACAATAATATAGGCAGGTAATTTATTAAAGAAAATGCAAACAATTTAGTCGGATGCCCACAAGGTCAAAAGTTATGACCTCTCGAACTCACATGGGACACTTTCCAAAGTCTCACCGATTTTTTTGAAATTCGGTACATTGGTAGGCCACCCCAAGGGATGAAAAACGCACCTAAAGTGACCTGCTCAAAATGACCCGGTGACCCATTTTTGGGGGCTACCAATGCACCGAATTTCAAGAAAATGGGTGAGTTTTCGGCATTTAAGAGTTGACCTCTGCCCCCTCAAAAAGGGGTCACCGGGTCATTTTGAGCAGGTCACTTTAGGTGCGTTTTTCATCCCTTGGGGTGGCCTACCAATGTACCGAATTTTAAAAAAATCGGTTAGACCTTGGAAAGTGTCTCTTGTGAGTTAGAGAGGTCATAACTTTTGACATTGTGGGCATTCCCCTAAATTGTTTGCATTTTCTTTAATAACTTACCTGCCTATATTATTGTGCCAAGCTTCATTCAGAAACTCTACGGACAACACTTAACACTTCCCTTGTAAGTAGAGGAACTGATTCTATCTATGAAAAGACAACCCTGAGCCGTTCCCAGAAGTTATGTCTTAATATATTGGGTCCAAACACCGTCGACGTATATTACCAGTGATTGTATTAGCATTTAGTGTGCTAAATAAACAGTTACTTGTCCAGCATAATAGGCAACATGATGTAAACAGCTGCAGTAATAATAATTATTGCCACGTGGGTACAGTACCACACGAATAATTTATTGTATGACGTAGAAGTCCGAGTCCATACTGAAATAATATCAGTAGACCTAGTTATTCAACACTTAAAAATCGATCTACAAATAAGGTAAATCCACCAATTTGTGCCCCCCCCCCCCCNCCCCCCCGTTTTTCTCACCCGATTTATGAGCGCCTATGGAAGAAGTTAAATATAGCAAGAATTCAAAACATGTAGCATAGTAATTAACCACTTTGGAAGCACTTCCTAATTTCATTTATATGTATATGTAAATGTTTTGAAGGTTACAATTAGTAATTTGAAGATGTCCTTTTCCTCTTGTGGATGTTTGTTCTAATCATACCGATGCATTTAAAGCGTTAGTGTGGGTATCAGAAATTGGGTACTGAAATCTGTCATTTGCCAATTGATACCCTTAGAAATAGTGTTTATTTACATTCGAATGGTTACATTTACAATCGTATTGTAATAGTTTTATTATTATGAAAAGGATCTAAAAGGAACATTCGATGAATAGCCTTTTCAGTCGTTTACGATGATCGGATCCAATATATTAATGACACCCTCTGTTATAAATAAGATGTTAGGCTGTCAAGATTTGGTATTTCATGCGTTTTCGAGACATATTGACATTTTTTTTGGATAATCCGCAACACGGATAATAGGGAGTGCAATGTACATACTCTTCAAAAAGAGGCATAAAATCATCAGTGATAGAGTGAGCCAGACTCGGACAAAATCCATAACCGCCATCATACCGGAAAAACTGGTTTTAACAACTGATAAAAATAAAAATTCAAAAATTCAGAAATAAAAATTTGTATCATAAAATGGACAAAAACAGGTGTCATAAAGTGGATTGAGGGTGTCACAAAAGGGTCGAGATGCAGCATGATAGCAAAATTCACTTTGTGCTGTAATCAGTAGGCTATGCAGTAACTAAAGTAAAACACAGATTCAGGTAGAGCACGAAATGGACTATCCAGACATGTCTGCAACATTCTTTTTTTCTTTTGGGTGTTACGCGCAGAACCCAAAATCCGTATTTTTTCCCTTAAGATGGTGTATAAATTGGCAGGTTTACCTTAAGTGTTATTTCGACGAAATCTAAACGCAAAAGTGGAAGGAAACTGCTTTTGCTGGGACATGTGACATGTGGTCGTGAATGTATAGCCTATATTTGAGAGATTTGCTTAATAAATGCGATAAATGAACAATGCTACTGCCGTCAGTTGCATCTATTGTTTCTTCTATTGTTGCTATTAGCAACTTGCACCATGTATCATACTTACAATCATTCCCCTGGGCATGGTACTTCCGAGTCAGTCCCTAGTATGATGATTGCAAATAAACAAACAAGTCAACCATGAATAATATTATGGAATACTGTCATCTGGATTTTCCATTGTCACTAAAGGTTGCCATAGATATTGATCAGTTAGTTCAGTGACTCATTCGATTTAGACCCGAAATTTTTAATTCGCAGTGATGAAGTGACAAAATCCGTAAGTTGGTGACCTTTATTGCCTATCAAATCATAACCAAACTTTGGTTTGACATCTTTAATGGCATTTCTATAGAGAAATACTTCAACTGAAACGGGTTGGGTTTTCCAGTCCCCAAAGTACGACGTGTCGAATACCTCATCCATTGTTAAAATTTAACGTCAAAATATGCCTCAATTACAGAGAAAGAGACGAGTAACATGCCCGGACCAAAACGCACTGATGAAGGAAATATGTTTGTTGAAGGTGATGCTCCTACCAGGTCCATACCCATCAGAGGCCCAGTTGTATCCTTAAAGGGTGTTTCGGAAACCTCTCTCAATGGTCAAATTCCTGTAAATGTAAGTAAGGTATGCGGTGAAGGGTTATTCTGGCCAACAGTTAGCCTATATGGCCATACACATCTGACTATGAAGGAGTCTTTCCATAGTTATGTATATGACACAGAAATACACTGGAAGTCCTGACTCCGAACCAAACGAATGTTTCGTCCAAAGAGTTCTGCTATATTATATATACACCTAGAGGAGGTACTCGGCCTGAAATGTGAGGCAGGCAACAATGCAGGCAACAATATGACCTCCAACAAGATGGCGGACGCCTGACATTATTGAACTAATTGTCGCCCAGTTGTCATTATTGCTTGTTGTCCCAGTTGCTAGACAACTGTTAGAACAACAATATGACCTCCAACAAGATGGCGGCTGCCTCAGCCTGTCTAATGGAAAAGGATAGGGAGTACCTCCTCTAGGTATTATATTATATAATAGCAGAACTCTTTGGTTTCGTCATATTCATTTTTCCACTGCATACAGTTACAGTAGCAGTAGGCCAAGTTTAAGTATAGGCCCAAATGGTTCACTGCGTCACCCAGGACCCATCAAACTGTGTTATGGAACATCCTCTCCAAGGGAGCATTGTACAGTGCTGTAGCCTACATAACCTGTACTTTTCCGCAGCCGCCACAGCAGGAGATTGACTACGAGACCATCGGAAACTTCGGCTCAGAGTCAGGAACAGACCAGGCGACGATCGGGAACAGCTCATCAGTCGGGACCATAGGTGATTTCATATCGGATCAGGACCTAGGTCTATCAGAAATGGACGAGGAGCTATGGGAAAATGGGGCAGACGACCGAGATCCACCGCGTGCAAGACCGCGTGAGCTCGCTCCGTGGAACGAAGACGTCCGTCGCAGTTACCCATCGTCAGAGTCTGATTCGACAGAGTTTACATTGCCAGACAATCTGTAGATACTTTTTAAAAATCCAAAATTGATGCTTTAGACCAATTTTCATTTCATTTTAGGTTTAGTCCGGCCAGGCGTCGCATACCGTACACAACGTAGGTCACACTGACCTCGTATTTTTTTATCCCCCTGCCCCCAGCATAGCCCGCTTACAAGTTAGTCACTCTCACTTTTTAACATCACTCAAATTGACTTGTTAAAATTTTAATTATAGTGCAGGTTTGTTTTGTTAAAAATGCGGATAAGGCAATCAGGGAACTCGGTTCTCATTACTGACTCGAACAATTTCATGTGACATTTGACTTCCATTCCGGATGTGGGTTCAGATATTTTCGTATTCATGCGAGAATTTTATGCATGAACGGTAGGATATACACTGTACTCCCGATTATCCGGGCTAATATATGCACTGATGTCGCCGGATAAGCGGAAAACACAGATAAGTTAATCCGAAAATGGTCCTAGATACCGTAAAAATGCTATGGTTGCAAAAGAGTTACAACCAACCAAGACACAGTGATGAGTGATCAAAATAATTATTACAAAAATTTACGTATAAGCGGCAGGATTTCCACGAAATATTGTAGTGAGCCCTCAAAATATCCCCATTATAAGACCTGTCACTCACTTGTCAGACCAAGAGGAAGCAATGCTCTGGCCCTGCCATGAAACAGTAGTTGTTCTTTGTTCCACATCCCCGCTGTAACCCGAACCCCTGACTGAAGACGGGTAAGAATGGCCTTCCAAGTGTTTATGGCAGGGAAACTCATCCAGTCGAGAAGAAGGCTGGGCTCTACATTATACGAATATTGTACAACAACAACAACAACAACAACAACAACAACAACAACAACAATGTTTGAGAAGTCTCATTGTTACAGGTGCATCTTATTCATTAAACATGCCCGTTTATAAAATTAATGATTGTGCAATATTAATTTTCTGGACTGTACGTAAATAACCCAACCAATGCAATGGTAGCATAACCCCCTATAAATAAATTGGAAATAATTAAAAGGGACTTCTGTTACTGCAACCTGCGGACACAAGTGAAACAGCGTTTCTCTCCGGAAAGTAGACCTTGTCCTTGCCACATCCTTTGGCGCATGAACTTTATTTCAGTGTCTATCAAAACAACAACGACAACATCACGACATTTCCCTATACGGGGCAGTCAGCGATGAAGGGAGGTCTGTTCCTGGTCTATCAAAACCACTAGCATATAAATCTACGATGACATTAATTGCTGCACAGAGGCAAAAGGGTCGTCCACAAAAAGGTGCACACTGGTCCATGTACCACTGTGCCCCAGAGGGAAGCAACTGACGCGACGTTATGAATCGCAGCTTCCATTGCAAATTACGCTTTCCAAATTTCCAGCATTTATGCACAAAGGATGACACTATATTCAACAACATTTTTACAGCAGGGTCATGCCCACCATCTACGCCTGGCATGGCATTTAAAGTGTGGGTTAGAAGTAACTTCACTATCCTTCAAGTAGATTTCCCCTGATACAGCAGGATCGCAGGCACCTCACAGGAGACTGTCATCGCATGTTTACAGGATGCACAATAGTGACTGGTTTCACGAGGTACCAGATGAAGATGTTATTCTGGTTTCTTATATTTTTAAAATATAAAGGACCACTGTGCCTCGTGGACCACTGTGCCCCACTCTCCCCTACCGGCCAGGATATTTTGCACCTTGTGTTTGAAGCAAGGTTTATGAAGCCCATTATCTCGGTAACTATACTGCGGAAACCCATCACCATGACTGTAACTTTAAATGATCGTTTACAACCCATCTACCATCTCCCAAAGTACGTGCACGCTATTTTTCCGCATCCTGTACGTACAGTACATACGATATGCAGTTCATATGATACCGTAACGTAAAAGTGCACAATCAAACAAGGCTTGTGAATAGTTACACAAACTCTCTACGGTAATAATCTCTTTGGAAATTGTAGAACTCTTAAGCAGACCCAAATTAAAATTTAAAAAAAAACACTGAATTACAGCCTGACTTCATTTCACAAATAACAGGGTAATTCAAATTCAGCGCCCATTAAGTCACAAAATTATGAACTAAACTGTTTGGGTGGAATTTTCATCCCACTGATAGTTACTGCTAACTTAGCAGTACCAGTGTTTTATTTATTTATTTATTTAAATACCCCGTAATAGGGCCCGAGGGCCTCTTAGGGGGGAAGGGGAGGTTCCCAAGAGAGGGCGTTGTAATTATAGCCATTTCTGACTTTCTGAAATGCACCAG
This sequence comes from Catajapyx aquilonaris, assembly GCA_000934665.2. Lineage (NCBI taxonomy): Eukaryota > Metazoa > Arthropoda > Diplura > Dicellurata > Japygidae > Catajapyx > Catajapyx aquilonaris. Next base: position 6,802 of record JYFJ02003712.1, read on the forward strand.
ACCTTTTCTCCTGGCCCTGGGCAGAGTAAGGAGTGCAATTCTAGCAGTACCAGTGTTGGCAATGGTACTGCTAAGTTAGCAGTAACTATCAGTGAGACGAAAATTCCACCCTTTATGTACACTACGGCATGAAGTGAATACAATGTTCGTCATTGTAAAGTACACGAAAGACGGCGTGTAGGGCTGCCGTACGTGCACGTGAATACCCAGACACTTGCGTAACATTCGAGTCAGAGACAGAACTAGAGCTCAACCCGATACCGTACCCGAATTACTCGGATCCTATTCCTATAATACAACTCCATTACTGTGGCCTTTACTATCCCTTGTGAGCTAACAAAATAATCAGCATTAGTTTTTAAACACGATTAATTAAAATCGTTGACCACACTGCGTATTACAGAAACCCCATCTCACTCATTTCATCCGGATAAAATATTAATACTGCACTTTAGCCCACCCATTATATGGGAGCCGCCAATCAAGGTCCACCCATCCAAATAGTTTTTAATGGAAGCCCCCACCTGGCCGTAATCCTTGGGCAAAGGAAGCGGATGAACGGTGTCTTGGTCTCTATCTTGCGGCAAATCCGGCGAAGCGGCCGGATTTTCTCAGTTTATGGCGGGCCCAAGAAAGTAAACAGAGCTCCAAATTAGAGGCGTGTGAGTGCAGCTCACATCGCCTTGCCTTTCTCCTAACACCCTAAGCCTTCCTTTTGTCTCGGATCTACTTCAAACACCAGATCCAATTTATCGTGCGGATAAGCAGCTCAACCCTCCTCTTTCTTTTCCGCCTCATCTTACTCCGCTACACTGGAAATGGTTTTACAACACCTATACATTCATAAGATGGCTACGGTTCAGATGAAATCAAAACCTTTAGACGTAATCCAATATACGTATATATTTTTCTTTTTCATCGTGAAGTATGCTTACATTGTTCCATTGTGACAACACAGCCACCTGCCGGATTGGAAGGTCAAACCTCCCCAGCAGGTCAAAATGGAAACTCGCGTCAAAGCCCAGGCAATTCCTAGTCGAGCAAGCATGATCTGCTCTAGCAACCAGGCTTTTTGCTGGTCGTTCGAAGAGCCTTACTTTCTTCGTAAATATTCATTCATTGACATTACTGCTGGAGAATTAAGCCTCAAGGGCTGGCCAATATAAAGCTAGAGAAGATCCTTTTGCTTGGTTCTCCAGCCCGGAAAATGTGGGCGGTAAAGAAGCTTTAAAAATGACGACTGATATGCAGATTGAAACGACTCTCGCTGGAAGTTTCGCCTTTTCCTTGACTTTCAACTTGAGGCAATTAACTTGAGAAAAGAAGCCGCTTGCCAGACTAGAACTTGCAGGGCAGATCCACTCACAGGAAATCATAAGCATCACAATATTTTTTTGTTTTAAATCTCCGGGGCAACCAAGGTCTCACAAATATTTTCGACTTCGCCACCAATCGAATCCACAGTCAAGTGTTTTCGGCCTGCTTTGAGAATTTTTCTCCCCACTGTATTCAATGAACTCCCTGAGTTGCCCCGACCACAAAGAGACAGTTCACAGCGACAATGAGTTGCCCGACTTGACCAAACCTATGCCCTCCAAATAATGGCGGCATCCATGAGGCAAATTGGCGTGACCCAAGGCGAATCCGAAGCATGACTCGGCGTAGAAGTGACGCAAATCCTCGCCCACGCCAAACTCCAGAAAGCGTCGTAGGGGCAACAAGTGGGTTTGAGGTGCTGTCCAGAAGGTCAGGAAGTCTTCCAGTACATGATGCATTCGACGTGGTCGTGGTAGTGGCATCTTGCTTGGTTTTCGTGACATGTCCCCCTCTGTCCAGGAGTAATCAATGTAATGGCTTCAAGACATAACGTTATTCCATTGATGCCATCTTGTTTATAAATCTCAGTGAAATGTTATGCAAGCGTACACCCACACGTCATTGCGCAAATTCAAATTATTTGGCATTTCGCATTTGGCTACAAGTTAGCCTCTGGCCTTCACATGAAATCACAAATTCAGACCCAAAATTAGCCTCCAGCCACAGCAACAAACAGAGAGCTGCAATGTACCGCATATGCAACAGACAATCGACACTTGCCATCGTCCTCACGCGTACTGAAAATTGATCCGCTGGCAGTGACTGGTACTGATACATTAAAGATAAACCAACCAACCTGTGGGCAGAGACTGATAGTAATAGATGACAGGGTGGAGGAAATTGGATCGATGTGCCTCCAGAGGGTCCCCAGTGGCTCTGTCCACCCGGAAAGTGTCCTTATCCGGTCCCGAGAAGTCCGGACCGTACTCCAGAAGCACCACGATGATCTCTTCCACGTCGTGGCCCGTCATTTCCGGGAATCGATGCAGTAGTGGAGCCGGAAACTCTTGGTAGTGGTCCACTTGGCTTCCATTGCTGCCAAAAGCATCAGGTCAAAGCTCATCAACTGGCCTCTGTTCAATCGTCATTCATCCTGATAATTACTAGTCGGACAACACCTATATGTAAGGCCAATTTCATAATGATGACAAACCTGAAAATTTTGATCACCATGTCAGAAACAGGCCTTACCTGGACCCTCCAACTTGATTAGTTGAGCATGTGGAGGCACCCCTTTCTCTCTTGCTAATTAACAGACTTCACCTCCACACGACAACACCAAAAGCCAGACCAAAAGAGGAAATGAAGATATTTTCTCGGGCACCCCCCCACCCTCCCCCCAACCCTTCACCGGAACAGGTCTAAACAAGTTGAGCGATTGGTTCTAAATGAGCGTGGGTAGGAATATACGTACTTTCTGAGAGCTATGACGTCGCAAAGCAGTCCGAACATTTGGTACAGACCAGCCGCTTGGTTAATACGGGTCACCACCAGGTCGAGCAAATGAGTGATGGGATATCGCTGTCCAGGCCATTTCACACCGAAGTCTCGATACTCCAGGAGACGATGTAGGACACGTGCTGATAATGAGTAAAATGCATCGTTTAGTAACTGTAGTCTACATATGTAGCCTGAGGGTTACACCCTCGTGTGAGTGTGCAAATCGGCTTCATATTATTTCGGAGCATCGAGTTTAATTAGGGAGATGCTACGTCACGTTGGATATCAAATTATACGGTCGGGCGTGATTTATCGCGCGTTAAATCGCACGATATGGAAACGGGCTCGACATTTATATGGGTGCGAGGAACCCTCTGAAATACGAGCTTATTCATTAGTATCTCTACTGCGCACTATTTTTCATAGAAAAAATGGATCAATGATTGTCTTTTCTAAATGGCGCATTACTACGAGCTATTCATGGTCAAGGTCTGCTTTAAAAATGAATTTCTAGGGAGAAAACCACTGGCGGTTAAAATGTTTTTTCTTCCGAGCCCCTCAAATATGGCAAGCCCATGTCGCATATCGACCCATGTAATAGGCCTCTCATGCAATTGAGGACACTCACCCGTGTATCTGAATCCATGTATGAATCCACCGGCGGACTTTCGAAAGTCCAGCGAGTGTGTGATCGTTCCTGTGAAGAAAAGTCCCGAGACAGTCTGAGATTCGTAGTTGTATTTGATGGCAGGATACTTGGCCTTCTTCTTGGAATATCCTGGATTTGAGGAGCTGTGTAGAGGAAATGGAGGAGAAACAACGAGTTAGTAAACTGCTCATTTTCGTTTCCGCCAACCAAATTGTAACAGGCGCCGTATTCAAAATGAGGTAATGAGGCAGAGACATCTTTTCCGACAATCTAAGCTCCTTAGAAAATGCAAAGCACAGTCGCTCAGGCATTTCATGGCGATATTCTTCTTGAAATTGCATTACACAGCGATCTCTTGGGGACCCTTTAGTAGAAGGGAAGAAAATTGAGGCCGCAAACTCTCGGCAATGGAGCGACTATAGTCCAAAGAAAATCCGACCTTTTGTTTCTCGTCAGTAAAGGAACAATTCTCAAATTGTTTTTTTACCATGTTTTCTACGAATTTTTCTTATAGATTGTGTGGTAAAAGTATGCACAAAGTATGTCACGCTAGTAGTGGGTCAGGGTGACGAACCGTGACATGATGTAACCAGGGTCGTATAAGCCGTATTAAAACAGTTATCTGAGAGCACAGGCTTTTAAATAAATAAATAAATAAATAAATAAATATTAAAACAAAGTTGGTTCATTTGACTGGGAAGAGCCGCCGCACATTAGTAATTTAATGACTCAGCAACAAGAGAAGTAGCCTAAACCACGTAAACATACAGTACATAAAGCTATCAGAATGAAGTCATGATCATAATGCCGCGCAAAAATGACAATTTTACATAACCCACAGGCGGCTCCTCGTTTCATTTTATGTTAGTGTCCAAATATTGGTGAAAACGCAGGCAGGGTGAACTGTGTATACAAGCGACCACCATAGTCATGGCCGGCTGATGCGAGAAACTGATGCACATTGCACCGTGTTGGAGCTTGAAGTTAGAAGCGGGTCCGCCCCCCCCCCCACCCCCTCCAAGCGCATTGTCCACAAGTCACGTTTCACTGTTCCCATGCCTGCTGCCATAAATTGTGCACAATCTTCTTGTCGCATCGAAGCGCACTTTTTCTCCCTGGTAACCAGAATTACCACGTCAAATGCTACCAGTTGCTGGCTGACAGTTTTTCATTTTTAGACCATTTGTGGTAGACGTAGTTGACCAATTGTTGACTTTGACAGATCTCTCAAGAGCGTCTTTCTTACTATTCTTATTTCTGATGTAAAAGGTGGTTGCAAATCGCCTTTCCACAAGCAAACAGAGTGCTCAGGAATAGAATAAAAGCCTGACTGTCGACAGTCTATTTGCAGTAGTTATCACGTTACTGCTCATGACTGGTCAGTAATTAACACTACAAAAGTGATTAATGGACTACTTGGCCTCTCCCAGTATCGCCATATTTGCATGACTATCGTGGTTCCAATACGATGTGAAAGTAATGAGGGGGACCTAAAGTAAACAGTTGTTTTCAGTATTATTTTACTGGGCTTACGCAGCAAATGACGTCAGCCGAAATGTCCCACATCGCTCTTGGTTATAGTGACTTATACTGACACTTTTACGGCTCAAGTGACGTGCTAGCTATGCCAAATAATGGGCACAAAAAAATCCAATTTTACGCTTTTCTTGCCAGTCGAAGAAATCGCCGCCAGAATAATCGTTGGCGCAGCACATGCTGTAATTTGGGAAAGACTTTCATATCGGGAGACCGAATGTGGCAGGGGTAGGGGCACGCTGTAGCAACCCACCCAATGACCGAACTTTCCTTCTTGGCTGATACACGCCTATCTTTCAGCACATACAGGGTGCTTCAACTTTTTTGTCCGAACAGTTATCGGAAAATTGCACGTAGCTGCTACTTTGTAAGCAGTGACTTGCAACCGGTGATTTGTCAGAGGAATGGGGAAAAAGAGGGTCACACATACCATGGCATGTGTGACCCTCTTTTTTCCAGGCTTGACCCTCAATTTTCAGCGGGCAGCACGTAAGCCGCTTCAGCAGGGAATATTCCCCGCTCCTCCGAAAAATCGCCGTTTGCAAGTCACTGCTTACAAAGTAGCAGCTACGTGCAATTATCCGATAACTTTTTGGACAATAAAGTTGAAACACCCTGTATAAACCTAGGAAAGTAGGTAAATGTACGGGGTCTCCCGATATGAAAGGGTAGCCCATAATTTGAACTCACTGAAAGAATTTTTAGTCTCAGTATATTTGCACTGGTTTTAAATTATTTGCGCTCAATAATATTGTTATCGTCCATCTCTTTGATCAGGGGCACTGTTTTGTAGGAACATAATTTTGCACCATCAACCTAGACGATAAACTGTGGTAGTACCGGTACTGTACTGTATCCCCTACTGACAGTGAGATCAATCGCACTTGGTCATTCCCCTTTCCACTTTGTGAACAAGTACCAACTCATGATGGCTGAGCTAGGAATCCTAACTATGAGGAGTTAGCTTGCAGATGCAGATCAAAGCGGCACAAGCAAATTCGTCAAAAGTGGAGTTGTTGTGCAGGGTATGTGCGTTAGTATAGGCTGAACCACATCCCTTCCTAGTAATTCTATTCACCATAAAGATAGTTACATACACCACATGTGGTAGGCTACGCTTCAGCATGATTGGTAGATGCTGTAAATATGGCTACAGTCCGTTAACCAAAGGACGATCTGACGTCACAACAGCCGTGTTTTCTGAGCATGCGCAGTAGTATGCTTGCAGAACGATTCGGGGACATAATTAGAGGAAAGAGCCGGGTGGAGGCGAGCTAAACGTGACGTCATATCGTTCTTTGGTTTAACGGACTACACGAATGTCGATTATGTAGTCATTCTTAGTTTTTGGAGTCAAATAATGTGAAAATGTAAATGTATCAGAAATGGAGAGTAGTGCTGAAATAAAATTGAAGTATGATGCTTGGTCCCAAAATGCCATACGTCCATTTCAGCCAATCAAGTGGATCCCATCATGGTAAGCGATGTAGTCTGATGGTCAATTTAAGGTGGCGTAAAATAACATTTTCAGTGCATTAGTAGAGGCAATTAGTGGTTCGATGACCTGAATACAGAGTGAGGCGAAAAAGATGTGCTTTTGAAATTGGGCAGGCCTCTCGGTATACTGATCAGTGGCGCTTAACGTCGCGTCGGCCTATTTCTGCCTCTAAGGCCCAACACCGACGCCAGGGGGTGGTCCTCCTCCTGGAAATTTGGCCACTCTGGGGATATTTAACGTGCACTCGCGCAATGTCACAAGCAAGGACCGACAGCTTTACTGTCTTCCCCTCCGAAGGAAGGCGCGCTCTCACTTTTCTACCACCAGGAGAAAAGTCACCGACCTCGGCCGGGTTCGAACCCACAACCTTGGGACCAGAGGCGAGCGCGCTAACCATAGTCCACCGGCGCCAGTCCTCTCGGTATACTGTATGCTATTATGCTAAAATCAAAATTTACAAAATGTACAATAACGGACGGAATGACTATTATTTTTTAGAATACTCCGCGCCATGAGAAATTTACGAATATACAGGTTGTTCCAAATTTCTGGATCGTTTTCATATGGGGGTCAAATATAGCAGTAGTTGTTATAGAATTGGCAGGAATGGGGCACATGGTTAGGGGCACAACAAGCTACAAAAAATCACTGCTATCGGGCGATATCAGTTATATGAAAACGACCCACGAATTTGGAACACCCGGTATTTACAGGGAACCGCGATTCATAGGTTTTGGCTGGACCCTTGACAAATACGACCGATACGGGAAAACGATACCTCCGAGAACAATAGATCCAGATTTCACCGTATTAATATTGTTGTTGATTTGACTGGGCCAACAGCATTTTGAACACAAGCTCAACTTTGTAGTGTTATTCACTCTGGTCAAATGACTAACTTTCCGTCAATTGCATTTTTTTTAAATCGGCACTTTTTTTTAAAAAACAAACATACGCAAATTCAGATGAGGACCAATTACGCACGTTCTAAAAACAGCTAAATGCCGTCTTTCGATCACGTTCCAGCTGTCGCGCCATTGCATTATAATATCCGATTATAGAGGTAGTTGGCGCTGAAATTACGTTAGTCCACAATTAGCATACTGTGTGCCGTATGCCCGTCCATGCATCACTCTGAAAAAGCCACTATAACTGCTGAACTCAACTAGTGGAGCCCAACGAAAGAGATGCATGCAATAATTCGCAAAAAAAAAAAAAAATCAACCGCAAATTCTCTAGAGTTTTGCGGTCTCATCAAGCATCCATTCCATAAGGCGAACCTTTCCCTAAGCTAATATGCTTTGTTGGAAGTGGGAAGGGACGTGGTATGCTCCCTGGGGTAATAGCACTGCTCCTCTTTAAGCCGATATGATAGCGGTTGCCATTTTCCAACGTTTTCGCTCATTTCTCTCCCCGAGGACCTAACCGAGTTGTAGCATCCAGTGCACCACCAATTTTGCTTTGAGAACTGACAAGAGAATAATGGATAGAAAAGGAAGAATCAATTTCATTCCTATATAACTTATACAGCTATTCTATAGGTGGCATATACAGACTACTGTATCAGGATCTAGAGTAGGCTAATGTCATTTTGATGATTCTCTAGTTTCAATATTGGGCACATGGACAAGTCTTATAACGTGATTACTACGCCACAAAAGTTGTTAGGTGGTTTTTCTAGACGTATAAGGATCATAGGAAAATATCACTTGGGCGTGATGGGACTGTTCAAAAGCCGATCATTATGCAGGCGGCAAACGGACTCGTATTCCCAGTACCAACTAGGCAAGAAAACTTGTCAGAAAGAAAGTTTCAGAGTGACTCGCCTACAAAGGTCTTCTTTACTATATATCACATACGCTCTTGAAAGAACGTCCACAAGAACACCAGCTCTATAATGCTGGTATAAAAACGCGAAGTACCAGTCTTTAGGTGCCTTTGTTAACTCCATCGGTTCTACCTTTGTATCCTCTGATGGAAGGACTTTCGTAATGGGAGACCGAATATGGAAGGGGTAGGGGCACGTTGCACCAACCTACCCCATGACCCTTGCCATGACCTAACCTTCCTTCCCAGCGGATACACGCCTATCCTCCCTTCCCAGCGGATACAAGCCTATCCGCTTCAGCGGATTCACACCTGCCCTTCCGGAGATACACGCCTAGGCAAGTATAGGTAAGAGTTCTGGATCTTCTGTTATGAAAGAGTATAGCCTCTACTAATAGCCAGATAGCCTTAGCTGCTTTGGCTCCTGACTCAAACAAATTATGCAAAATAGCTTGAATAACGCTCGACAATACAGCTTACATTGCTAATACAGTACACGATGCATGACTACTAACTTGTGGAAGAGTGAGCTGTCGAACCGGAACCCAAGGCAGCGGATGACACAGTCGTAACCTTCCCTGAGGGAAAAGTTGTCTACGTCCCGTTCTCCAGGTGCGAGCCTGAGGGATAGGTCCCTGCCCCGGATCCGCGGGGGAGGACTACTCTGGCTTCCGTTGGCCCTGTTTCTTGCAGGTTCCCAAGGAAATTGAATGTAGAGCTTGTCCTGGCGCTTCTCCAGCACCATGTCTTCTACTGCAGCCTCCAGAAGACCGTCCAGAGATTTCAGCTGGTACGTGTCCAGCAGTCCATTGTTTATGGCCCTGAGAATACATTTTTCAACACTTACACCACATACTAATGAAAACATGGTTGCATCCTCATGCATGTGTAACCTCTCCAGTTGTGCCCATTAGTAAGTTAATTAGGCCATACACTACTGTACCTCATACATATTGTATCGATAATGGCTTATGTATATCTCACCCTTGCATTACTCGCACACTGTACAGGTGCAAATTCCCACATAAAATTGCTCTGCACCATTTGGCCTCAGGTTCTCAACTGCCACTTCTGGGTATAAAATTGGGGCAAGCAAAGCAGGTTTCCGATATTAGCAATGCAACAGGTAGGCTTAAATCTGTAGAGGTTGGATGGGGAAAAAAAAGTGCAAGTGTTCCCCTATAAATTTCCATGCATGGCTCTGGGGAGAAGTTGGCGCCATAGCATATTACTGTATGGGAAAGGAAGCTAGGGGTAAGATGGATGGGCCCTTTGGCAGTGCTCTACCGAGAAGCGGGGCCTGGGATGAAGCAAATGACGCAGGAAGCTTGTCTTTGGCCCACCTTTCCCACAGCGTCCCATTATTCTCTCCCCCCCACGCCTTCTTCTCCCCCATGGAAATTCATTCTTCCTCTTTTACAGAGTTCATTGCTTCCGACAAGACCGACCATTTCTCTGCCACCACATTACCGTAACTCAACGTCCTCCGAGAGGTTGTGGTGTTAAGAACGACTGACAGTCAACAGAAAAGTGCCTTTTGCCCAATGAACATGCCTGCTATTGTCTTGATGAAAGCACTTGCATGTGGTGCGGTTTTCAGCAGCTCGGAAAAGTAGGTGTTTCAAAGAGCAACTTGTGTACAGTATTGAGATCACGACAAAAAGAGGACAAAAGTGAATATAATGGATGATGAACATCAGTATACTGATCACGAATTCATGTTATTAATAAAGAATAGGTTTTCTTGGCTTTACGATCGTTTTGCAGCTGAGAGTGAAGGTTGCTTCAGAATCACATTTTATGCTGATAAAAACAACCTTTAGAAAGTTAATAAGATTCTATTTTTGTTGCATTGTGTACTTCAAGCTCATGCTGTGAAACCCCGGGGATTGCTTCCTACTTTTAAAAATCCCCTGCTATTCAATTTATTCAGATTCAAACTTTTCTGAGCACATTGTAAGCCTATCAGCAGAGGACAAAAGCCCAATAGCAATCAACGTGATTTAATCTACATCCACTACCGAAAATCATCCGGCCGCAGCGCAGTGGCTTGGTTATTTTAAGTAGATCATACCAACCGGGACTGAAAACATTCACACCATCATGCTGTAAAAATTGTTATCCGTCATGTTTTGTATGCGTATACATAAATCCACATATTTGGGACAAATAACATTGGATTCTGGCCTAGCTGATTCCAAGAATTCACTGCTGTATATATAGATACAGTATACTACACCCAAGAGAAGACTTGAACCCGCTTGAACTAGACCGATCGGAAACAAAATCAATGATCCCACAGATGCAGACAAAATATGTCGAGAGACGAGAAAATAATGTCGCTAGTCAACGTATATCATGGCAGGTTCAACTTACCGGAGGTCTCCAACGTAGTGAGTGTTCCAAGCCAGGCGAGCTCGGGATTTTCCAATCATATGAATCATGTTTGTGCTACCGTACATGTTGTCAGCGGTCTCGAAAGCAGAGTTTCCTGGGAATGGACAAATGAAAGCACATTTTTGAAATAACCATTCTTTGTTTAGTGGAGATTCCAAACGCACGTCGAAACTATTTTAGCAGCCACATCGTGCCTGCTGCCTAAAGTGGCTAGCACATAATTTTGACGACCCATAATTACGAGCATTGCAATAAAATTATAAGAATAATATAATTATTAACAATATTATAATCGTTGTTTTTTGGGGAGGGGGGGGGTGACGTTATGAAGAACCTTTCGCTGCTTTGTGATCATAGAGTTGGAATGAAGACGTGCACTTTAAGAGCCAAGCTATAGTAGAATCCATTCTTGTGTAGTCAAGTCATAGAGAGCAATCAGTTGAAAAGGCGGTCCTTGCCCTCACAGTCTCACTCCCTCCCCCACCTCTCCCTCATGCTCTTTCTCTCAAAAAGAAAGGACTTTTGAAACATTCCACTTGCAGTACAGTGCTAGCAATAAAATCCGTGGGCGCGATAACAATCTCCTGCAAAAGAACTTTAGTAATTATATTTCGATGACTCAAATTTCTGCCTTGATCCAAAATGTCTTTGCTGCAAAACTTTTGGCATTTGAAAGCAATATTGCAGAAAAATGTTAAGTCTATAAACTACATCTATAGCTTCATCAGAAATATTGAGTTAGTCAAGATCAAAGGTCATGCTCGCTGATGCAGTTCTAAAAAATTTATACTGCAGTGCTAACAGTGGCTGTAATTTATCTAAAAGCAAAGCCGTGCACCATGATAGTTAATGTATTATGTAATGATAAGAATATTAATTAACAAATCGAAAATGCGTAGTCACGGTGAATGAAGGGGATGTGCCAGCACTTATGCCTCAACAAATTAACGTAAATAAGAGTTTTATCTGAGAATCAGTGAACTGTACAGTACAGCATCATCATCATCATCATTTTAATCTTAATTATTATCTCTTGAACTAGGAGTGATCAACCAAGTTACAGCCAGTTCATTTGATGTAGGAGTCATGCCGCTAATAATTTGATCAGCTGCAATCATTCCGGGGATTGTGAAGTTAGCATCCGGTCCTTTAAAGTTGATTAACACCGGAACTCTGAGTTTTCCATCAAAAATCACTTCAGTTACAATTAGTGCATTGGACGTAGATGACATTGCGCTAGTCATTTGATCAATTACAAGCAGTCCAGGGGATAGGGTGAAGTTACCTGTCACTGAAACAGGATTGACAGTTGTGTATACTATAGTGTTCAATCAAAAACATCTTCATGAAAATGCGCTAGTCATTTTAACGTTCTTTCCGATGGCTACCTTCTCACTCATCTGAAAAGGAGTTGGCCAAAGAAGCAGTGGGCAGCGTGGTTTGGGATATGATGTCCAGGACATCATTGACATCATGAGCGCCAACTGACTTGTAAGCGAGGAATCGACTGATTTGATTGATCAGCCTAACTTCATCCGACATTGCTATCTCATTATTGGTCATCCGCATTTCAACCAAGTTCCTTTTTCTGCACTCTCCAAAGTCCTATATTGATCCTCCTCCGCACTCACTCTCTCCCATGTTCTGGCTTCCAAAGATGCAGGCTAATCCAAGCCCAATGGAAGGATTCTTCAGAGCGTTCAAATGATACTAATGAAATAGATCATATGATACTGCTCTTCCGGAAAGGGACGTATGGTATATAGGATCATCATTTTTGGAAGGGTGACGTCATTGGAAGTAGGGAAGTTGGATATATATATATATATATATATATATATATATATATATATATATATATATATATATATATATATATATATTTCATTACCCCACGGGGGGAGTTATACTACTCCTTAGGGGGGGGTGGGTTGCCACCTTTGGAATTGTTTTTTTGGAGCGAGTTTAAGAAGAATCTTAATTAGTATGCTCCAAGGGTGGGTGGGAGGGGATGTGCAAAGTGCAAGTGCAATGTCTCTAATCGTCATTTTGTGAACTCCCCCGGGTGGCTTAGTCTGCCGGAAATTGCCACCCGAAACGAAGCCAGAGATGGCCCAACTCTGCACGAAAGAACGTGGGAACCCCGGGTGGGGATTGAACCCGGGACCTTAACTTCCGTGGGCGCGCGCGTTACCGCGGCGCCACTCCGTCTCCCCCCGGGAAGTTGGATATCCTGCAAGATGTTCCTTATGTCAGTTGTACAAAAACGTCACTAAAATTTAACTCTGCCATAATGAGAAGCTGATTAGCCTAAATTGATGCAAAACAATTAGGTCTTGGAATAGGGCGCGCTATTATCCGGGAGTTAATTGCAGTGTTCCCATGCAGGGAACACGGAATTACAGCAAGAGTGTGTGGAGGGGGGGGGGGAAGGAATTACACGTGTTGTCATGTCTACAAATGGCTTCAACGATGCGTGTTTATTTGGGGGAGGTGTATATAGTCACCGGTATTACAGCAATGCATACGTAATTTCATGCGTCATATTTCTGCTTTATACCAGTATATCTCACAAGTCAGCAAGTTAGGGTAGCTTTTAGGTGACAATGCAGTTTTACATGGCGCTAATATTTTGCCTCTCTCACTGATCCCGGATCCTCGGCAACATTTCAATGCACCAATAGACTGAAAGAGCAATGGCCCAATTGGGTGTGGCCCTGTGGTGTGCAATAAAAATGTCTCCATTTTATAACTATGCAGAAGATATTTTCACGTATAGAAATAGTTTTATATGAGTCTGTTATAACCGAAGTATGTTATAGCCGAGGCTGTTATATCCGGACTCAAGTGTACTTACTTATAACTAAAAGTCAGAATAAAATCAGAAAGAGGCTACCATAGAGCTGAAACTACACTTGTCATGTGATCAGGTAAGAGTCGTAAGAGAGCAGGAACATGAAACCGAGAATCAGAAATTCTCAAACAAGAGCCAAATTAGACGTTGAGCTGCATTACAGTTACTATACATCTTCCCCTTTGTAAAACTCAACTTCGAAGAGGGTACGCCCTACCCTTTGCATGTTGACGTCATGTCAACCGATCAGATCATCATTCATTCCTGCGTCATCAGCCTCTCAGGCTGACTTGTCTCCTCTTTCAATCAGATTACAGCATTACGAACGTGAGCCCAAGTTCATTAGATCAATACTATAGACTCAGTAATTCCAGATGTGACGGCAGTTTGAATTCGGTTATTTTGAGGATTCTTTGTGCTTCCGGTATTGGATATGGTTTTGATCCTATAGCTGTATTGAGATGTGTTCAGAGCCTGAAACGTGAGCTCCACCTTCAGCATTACGTAAGCTGCATACACACGTCACAGAATATGCATATATACTTGTACTGTACTGTAGTACAAGATACACTCGAACTTATCTCATTTTGTAGTTACAGATATCTCCACATCCCAAATATTCCGAAACACAAATCCGTCCACGTTGTACTGTAGCCGATTTTCCACCTACTTTTGTATAGATAACACCTCACACAGCGAAAGGAAAATCTACTGGAAGTTAGATATTCTTTTAGGAAGGTTATTTTGCGTTTTTAGTGCTTCCAAGAAAGTTACGCCAAGATGTTGATGGAAGGGAGAGAAAGGTGATTAGTCCAAAAGTTTCAGTGTTCAGAGTTTATGTCTTGAAAAGCGTCGCGTTAATCAGATATTGTGTTTGAGGTTGGTGCGAAAGAGAGAGAGAGAGAAAAAAAAACTTTCAGGTAGTTAATCGGAAAGTTCCAGCTGCTTTTGCAAGATTGGAATGAGGCTTATGACAAGGTGAGTTGGAGACTGGAGGAAGTTTTGAGGGTGTTTATATACTGGAAGTCGGGAAGCTGTGAAGTACTATAATGACATCCGGTTACAGTATATACAGATGTAATATATGCTCTACTGTATAGTGGAGTGTTTCAAAATTGCGAAGTAGTTGAGAAAATATTTTAATTGAATTTAAATTTACTCACGGACAAAAAAAACTCGTTTTTCCTTAGGCTTATTCTTAAAGTTCTATAGTTGAGAGTCTTGAGACTCTTGGCCACTCCTCTTCCAAAAAAAACTCAAACTTACCATTTCGAAAAGTTAACTTTCCCTTCAATTTCCTCAAAACAATTTCGTGACAATTCTGAAGCACACTGGAACACCTTAGAACAGTGTACCTCTGCTGGGAATCGAACCCAGGTCCACACTTGTACCAAGTGTGTGTTCTGCCACTGAACTACAGAAGTGGTTTCAGGGTTCTATTCTCATACATCAGGTGTGCGAGACAGGTCAGTTAAAGAAACCAATATAGCGAAAGTATATACTTACCCCTGCCCAGAATAAGCACGTTCTTTCCCTCGAAGTAGCTGGAGTCCAGAGAAACTTCTTCATAGCCTATAACATGCTCGAATCCAGGGAAGTTGGGAGTGTTTGGAAGCCACATTCCAGTCGCCACTATCACTCTTCTGTAATAAAAAATAGAAAAAAAATAGTATACGCAAGCTAATTACATGGTGTTTCCATATTGGATTCAAATATGGTAGGGAAAGACTTTTTCATATCGGGATACCGAATGTAGCAGGCACGCTGTACCAACCTACCTCATGACCTAACTTTCCTTCCCGGCGGATACACGCCTATCCTTCTAGCGTATCCACACCTATCTTTCAGCCTAGGAAAGTATAGGTAAAAGTGCGGGGTCTCCCGATATGAAAGTGTAGCCAATGGTATAGTGATTACTGCCCAGGCCGTCTATCAATTACATCACTATATGGTAGCGGTAGGTAAAATGGCCAAGATCAACCTAACGCACTTCATGCCCCCGTATATTTTATTTTATTTTTATTTTATTTACCCCGTGATACAACTACTTGGTCGTTATAGGGGGGTGGCAGACCACCATGTAGTTTTCTGATTGTATTTTTACTTCGAACTCCGGTGCAAGGATTACTAGGGTTGGGGGTTTTGGGGAGGGGACACATGTGCAGGTGCATTGTCCAGTGGTGGGCCAGGTGCAATCCCCCAGGAGGTCAGGTTGCCAAGACGCCTCCTTAGGCGCGGGTCACGACCCAATGACGCAAGAGAAAGGTTTGCTCCCAGGTGGTCATGCCCCCGTATAATAAAACATGACGTAGTCAACTGGATCAAAGACCATTAGAGGGACAGACCATACTTCTATAGTGCTATAGTGCTTTAGTGTATTTGTACTATACTGGAGTACACACAAGTAGATTTTAGTGGGAACTCCCACAAAGGTTCCGGTCTCCAACACGTCATTCCCTTTGTTTTACAGAGGATAATGCAATATCTTGAGCTCAAAATGATTTGAAGGAGACGTGCCTACTCATTGATTGATTTGCTAATGGACGAAAGATGTGTAAATAATGTGTTCAGCTGATACACGTACTGAATTAAACGTTTATAAATGGCGACACGGTGTTTGATCTACGATTTGCTTTCGAGGAAACAAATCTAAGAAGTAGGATCGCATTCTTCAGAGAGTATTACGAAACACCTCAAGTAAATAAATGTCGGATAGTGTGAGTATATAGGAAATCGAGGCCAATTATTTGACATGATTTTTAATATTTTTTCTCGGATTTGCCACAAAACCGAGTGGGGTGTGCAGCAGTCTTTCATATACCTTTAATATTGCATACTGGCGAAAGACGGAGTTGGAAAGGGTATTTGCCTCCGATTTTTTTTTTCTCTCTCCTTCACTATGATTTTGGTCCTTGTTCAAATCATCGATTCAATTTTTGTGCTACTCACCCCGTGAAGCAGGGTTGGAAGTATAGAAGTGGACATGTTTGATGATATAGGAACATCGGCTTGCGCGAATTGTTCAATATAAATATGAGGAATAATAAAATATTATATATAATGCTACTACCAGTAAAATTGTATATGGCTTCCTAATTTTGACGACTGAAAATTATATTCCAAAAAATTACGACCAGCAAATTTTAAAGCAGTCAGTTGACAGTCATCCCCTGTCCATTCCTCTAGCTACATTACTAGGAGAATAAGGTTTCAATTGAAATAGGCATAATACGCCTTCACACCCCGATAAAATAGCGCGAACCCTATATATGAAAACTCGCGGGGAAGTGGCGCTCGCAGACCAAAGAGATACGTGACACGCTTGTAATGAAGGGAAAAGAGGGGAATATGGCTGCAGGCTATTGTATAGATCTGTGGTCACTGTACAGACTGAGGTGGAGATGAGGGAATAGAACGGATGGGTGGCTTTGGCCCCGATTCGGGTCGTGTATGAAAAAGGATAGTTGGTTACACCGGGAGGCGGGTTGCCATGGCTCGCAATTTGCAAAGGCCTGCCATGTTGGTAAGGGTGGTCAATAGCGATGCACTGATGATGATTGTATAGGACATGTTCTTATTAGAAATGGGTATCCGAGCGAGGCGTCAATTATGCAACCAGAAAACTCATTTTGAATCTCGTGTCTAAAAACGGATGAGTAGTAATATTTAAATGTGGATATGACGTCACAAAACTATTTCAAATTCATAAATAAATTGATCTAGGTCCAAGAATGAGCTGGTCAAATTATGCAACGAAGCGGGAGAATTAGGGCTAGGTGATATTCCTGCATACTGATTGAAATTATACCGAAATAAGCCTTAGTACGTCACTGTACGCCAATCCTAAAATATCCCACATAATAAAACCCGAGTTGAGCCAGAAATTATGTGGTCTCGCACTGCCTCTCTCACACTATCTCCGCAGATCTAAAATTACACCTAGCAGTAGAACCAAATGTGCTCATAATAATCAGCATGCTATTTAATATATGGATCTATTTAAAGTGTCATGGACAATTTTTGTACACACACACACACACACACAGGAAAGGAAGCGTTTTGACCTCACGGGCAGGCAATATGCAGTAGTGTGCTTGGGGTAAATCCCGTGCAGTTTGCAAAATCCCCGCAGGAACAAAGCGGTTGGCAACCAAGCCATATTACTCCAGCCACGCATCGGCTTGGTCGCCCAATTGCGTTATCTTTACCCGAGTACAAAAAGGGCAGCCGTATATCCTTGTACAGTGCCAAGTACTTGTCTAAAGATCAATCACATGAGATATAGAGCTCATTCGCTTCAAACTGTAGTTTTCCGGCTTCTTCCATCGAGAATGTCAGGAAGCTCCATAAGAGTATTATTATGATTTTCTCTATGTATAGTGTGCATTCAAAGCGAGTAACGCGATTCTTTATTTTTCTAAGAAGCGGATCAGGCGTGCCAGACCTAATGATTATCATCATCGTTGTTAGTAATTACAATAATGTAGAAACATGTAGAATATCTGTTATACTTATACAGTATATAGACAGCGTGTTGATTTGGTATTGCTTACTACATGATGGTAGAGCAAGTATTACACCAATTAGCTTATACTAAGCGGTGTAATACCCACTTAGCAATCTCTGCGGAGAGTATAATGTTGGGTTTCATTTGTTGATTAAAGTGACAATTAACACCTAGAATAGGTCATAAACACACATACCCATACAAATAGTCACATCAAAATATGACATCTACAATATTATCAAATCATTCGTTTTCCAACACTAGATCAATTTAAAGGGCAAAACAAACTATTAGCAGTTGCTGTTATGATAAATGTCAGGTTTTCTTCATCAGCATTTACTGATCAGGCTCTATAGGGCATTATTCTGCCGGATTTTGATTCTGATTCCTACCAACAGATCAGCTCTCCACAAAAAATGTGAAAGACAAAACTGTTTAGTTACTCGTATATACTAGTATGTTATTTAGTTATATAATCATTGTTTTCTTTAGCTGCATGCGCATGGCGGAAGAATTATCCGAGTTGAAAATGGTTGGAAAACCCATATTACACAATACAGGGAACCTAAGATATGTAAATATACGTGCATTAAGCTTGGATTTACCCAGGGTAAACGGTATGGATAGCAAATAATGATCAAAAATAATGATGTATAAATAAGATGTCTGTTATTAACTATACAGTAATATAAATATAAATCAGCATGTGGTTGGACAAATTAGAGAAAAATAGCCTAAACACCACGAAAAATCACATATTCAGAATGCCGCTATCTTTCGCAATGAATATACGTGAAACTCACCGAAGCAGTAGTGGTGTAGTGGTATGGTGGCCGACTGCTAATCGGGAGCTCCTGGGTTCGAATCCCGGAGGCCGGCGACCCTGACCATGGTTTTCTGTGGTTTCCCATGGTCCTTGCAGGATAATTCCGGGATCGTTACCGTAATATAGGCCACAGCCGCCTCCTTCCTACCCTTTCCCTGCTTCATTCCGGTGATGAGAAAAATAGTAAAAATGGAAGAGTTCCAGACAAAAAATTGGGAGAAATCCCCCCCTAGGAAAGCCCGTAGGCTGATAATGGGGTATCAAATTATTATTATTATTATATACGTGAAACTCCAGTAAATCCCACTTCCGGCAATCTCCAAAGTTGTCAGCGCTAACTATTTACACATCGAATGCTCCAGTTATTTTATTTAAAACAATAATTTCCGCACTATTAATTTTTTAAAACCTTAAATTGTTAAAATTTATATCATTAAACTTTAAAAATCTAAAGTGGCTTGTTCTTCCCTCACAATGCCCGTTACCTAAAGTATAGCTAAATAAATTCTGGTCCAGGAAATATAAGACATAGTGAAGTATAACTTCCCGCGCAGCAAAATTGACTGAGGCAAGCATTCACCATCAAAGGGAAAGAGTGGAAGTCGTATTGATTGCAAGAATTGACTTTCAATATTAGAACTGGATGAATGGGCCTGCCGATGAAGTAGCGTCGATGAAAGATCCAGTCTATATGAAGCGGCTGCCGATGAAATGATCGGAACCATTTTTCATTACATGCAGCCAAGCGGATACTTATCGAAACTCATCACATGCACTTTGTTTATTTCACCATTACACCTACTCCATGTACTTTCAACATGTTTGATGTCATCATATGTTTTGATATAATTACTCGCATTAGCTTCGACACGAATGTGCCCTTGAACCTGAAGATTGGATACGTCGTAACCACTTTGCATCTAAAGTTATGGAGAAAGGAGCATGAGGATGAAACCCAGCAAATGCTGCTGATTAGTAATTACACAAGTTTTCCACTCTCACTCTCTTCTAACACCCTAAGGTATTCAAGTTCACTCACACAAGTAGTTAAGGTAGTTGGATTCCATATTTTTTTCACGCCTCAAAAAAATGACGTGTAATCATGACTTCGGGGGCGGAACATATGATTTTTCTTTACATATCATTTTCCGCTGGATGAAGCCTCATATAGTCGGCGACTTTTAATCAAGACGAAATGAAGACTCTCCACAAGACTTCCCACTCTCTTGATCCCACCCACCAATCCGTCTTCCCCTTCTGTCACTTGATTAATAAATTCTATTAGCCTACCAACCGGCACAAAAGCTGATGCCGGATGAAAACCAAATCGTCGCCTTTTATAAAATGGTAAAAATAACCGCGTCATCAGCCAATATCAAGTTAACCCATTAAAGAAAATCGCTCACTCCAATTACTGTAAAATTCTGAGAATAGTCTAATTTACTGGATCTGAGCAACCCATTAGCCCGTCCCGAAGCCAGGCCGTCTCACGACTCACTACAAAAGAGCCCTTCCCACCAGGTCCACACCCAGACGCCACTGCCCTCTAGTGAGGGGTGTCACTATTTATTTATTTATTTATTTATTTATTTACCGCTTGACAGGACATCGACAAGAGTCTCATAAGTATGTATACAGTGTCCATCAGCAAATCTGCAATGTCGTTATGTTTTTTCCCTGCCAGGCCGATGTCTCCAAAATGATGGGATTTTTGATGTAGAGATGTTGCACTTCTTTCCACGTGTTTCTTTTACTGCCATATCCATTTTTCCAAGGGAGAAAAAAAACAGACAAAACAAAACGACAAGGAGGCTCCCAAGGGAAATACCTCCCCAGTATTGATGTGGGGGCTTTGCGTAAACCCGGAAGCAGCTGTCGCAAAAATTGCAAGCGATATTTCATTACTTTCTTTATTTAACACGACGTTTTTTCCCCTCCTATCGCATCAACAACATGGCACCGAAACTACAATGCCATGCAAGTAATAATATTGCTGCTAGCCGGGTACATGGTGTTGCATTTTTAAACGTAAAGTAAGGATCGATGCCGTTCGCACCTGTTGAATTTAAAGCAAATGTTTCTCCATAAATAACATTGTTATCTTTATTGGTGATTAATATTTTATGCAGTCGGACACTGTACACGGTGTACTGTACTTCGTTGTATATTTTTAAATTACTGTAATAAGGTATATAGTCTATGTAATAAATAGCACAAGCCGGAAGGTAAAAATATCCTTATTATCACGCTTATGAAGTTGTAAAATTATACTCGAACCACTGGTTTATGTAAAGCTATAAATGGGGTCCTAAATGTTGTAAGCACGACACACTATTTGCATTTATAACCCTCATTAAGACCTTCCCTACTGAGCCATGTAAGTCCTGGAAATTCCAGAACAATCTAATTCTGGTTAAAACACAAAATATGCTGCAGGCTACACCTTTCCTATGCAGGTTTTCTCACACCATTTTACTTTACTTAGTGATACTGAACCAGCATCTTGGGGGATTGTTGCTGACAAGTCATGCCTAAAAAAATAAGATTGGCAAATCACGTGAGCGTAATTATAGTAGACTTTTTCTCATTCTGCCAAGTATGAAACGGCCTAGGACTTGCATCACAAACCCCGGTCTCATTTCAGGAATTAATTACACAGCCCCTGTTCCAGAGCGCCAGGTAAAACCCAGGGTAAATCCCCGACGCACATGATGGTCAGAAACCCAGGGAAACTCATTTAGAAATCCAACGATAACCCGCCCGTAAAGTAGACTTGTGCAGATAGATTGTACCCTTTATCAGTGGGGCTTAACGTCGGCCTATTTCTGCTGCTAAAGGGTTGTATCCACTGCTCAATATCAAGGGGTTTCAACCCGTTCAACCCCTTGAATCAACCCTTTGGGGGGCTTGAACCGAGTAGAGCATGGCCCTACTTGATTCAACCCATTGAATTCAAGGGGTTGGACCGTGCTCTACTCGGTTCAAGCCCGCTCAAGGGGTTGATTCAAGGGGTTGAACGGGTTGAAACCCCTTGATATTGAGCAGTGGATACCAGCCTTAAGGCTAAACACAGACGCCAGGGGTGGTCCTCCTCCTGGAAATTTTGCCACTCTGGGGATCTTTAACGTGCACTCGCGCAATGTCACAAGCACACGGGACCGACGGCTTTACTTCCCCTCCGAAGGAAAGCGCCCTCTCACTTTTCGACCACTCGGAGAAAAGTCACCGACCTCGGCCGGGTTCGAACCCACAACTTTGGGGCCAGAGGCGATCGCGCTAACCACCAGTCCACCGGCGTCCACCGGCGGTTAGGATAGCGTGTACCCGGAAATCCGGAAGTGGCGGGTCACCGGTTGACCATGGCACCTGTTTTGGTCACTTTTAATCAGAATTCGAAAACAGTTTGCCGCTATCTGTTGCGGTTTAGGCCCTGATAGTACCTGTCCACAGACGGACATACAGACAGATGGACAGAGCCGTTCTATAATACTTTTTTCGATGATGAGAAAATTTATAAAATCCGCTCCTGGCATTGGAAAGGGGCAAGGAGAGAAATAGTAGCTCCTAGCCTATTTTCATACACCCACGTAATTAAATCATACCTGTCATACCTTCAGGTTGCATTACATGGATCAAATTTGCGTGGGAATTTTCGTTAAGTAGCACGTGGCAACGGGTGTCACTCATAAGCTGCACTGTACAGTATAATTATAGTATACATTAGCGTTAGTTTGGCTAATTTAAACTCAACCTCAGCTTTACTTCTAGCGATTTTAATAAGAAGTATTTTCTGTAGAGCATTAGCACAATATTAGATTGAACTTGAGTCATAAAATATTCAACCTCAACCAGGGTATATCCTCCAGCTACATGATAGTCTCCTGGACATAAAATTAACCATATCTCATTAGCCTTATAGTGCTTAGGGCCCTAACGATATGGTTGCATCTCTGATTCAAGGGATTTGTTCGTTGTCCAGACCCAGCTTACAGCCGTATTATAACTAAGTGAATCCAGCGCCGTTTTGACAACCCACGGATAATAACGTCCGCTCACGTAGGTTCTCTTCCAACATTGATGTGCATAATACACTATAACATTCGTTTAGGTATATTCTTGTACGTTACGGGTTAATGTTTTTTTTTTTTTTAATTTTCCCCACAAAATTATTGCAGATGACCAGCGCACTGGGGAACCTCCGAAACACACATTGCACTGGAACCAATAACTTGAACCTGTCCGTGCCTGCATCAGTGGTAAGTTTACGGTTTAGGTTATGCTGGCATATACATTGCATTGCATTGGAGCTGCGACTCGAACCTGCAAACCGCGAATTGCAATCGTAACCGTGAAGTGTGAAAAAAATTATGACGCAGAAAGTGACGGTTATCGCCGTATTGCACCTGGTGGTTTTCTAATTGTGATTTTAAAAAGTGCTCGTTTTCAAACCTCTATTATTTGGAGGTTTCCTTATTCAGCGTGTACTGTAAAATAAATTATTCTGGATCCTGCATGAACGTCATGAGATCTTTAGGCATGGATCGTGACAGCATAAGTTGATTTAGCTAAGTACAGCATGCAACAATGAAGCCCGTCATTCAGATTTAATAACTGAAAATAATCACAAAGTGAAAACAAACCCGTTCCATGCGGATCTTGGCGAATCCATTTCCTATACAAAGAATGTGACTTAGCAGAATCCTTATTTTCCATTATTTTGTATTCTAAACTTAACTTTGGCAGCAGGCATAATTTACAATGGCTGTACTAAGAATGGACATTGCTTAAAATACATTAAAGCGAAGCCAAGAGCGAAACTGTTAAAATGTATAGCATCAAATTCATTCAAAAGGTCAGCAGCATACATGATAATACAATATCATATTGTGATAAATTATTTTTAAATAGGTTCATATTATGTGAAATGATAATTATACAGCGTGTTCTAAATATCCGGGTCACTTTTGCATAACTGCTATTGTCCGATAGTAGTTATTTTTTGTAGATTGCTGTGCCCCGGTTCAGTTGTCCCATTCTATAGCACCTGCTACTTGTTGGGCAAGTTATAGAATGGGGCAACTAAATCGGGGCACAACAAGCTACAAAAAATCATTGCTATCGGGCAATAGCAGTTATCCAAAAGTGACCCGGATATTTGGAACACCCTGTATAATGTGAGTTAAAACGAGGTCTTTGACTGAACCTTGGCCTATGACCATTATACTTTCAGGTTGGGAAGATGTGGATGCTTTGTAGCTTACACTTTATCTATCCAGCTAATAAGCTTCTAATTAATTTCTAAAATTACTTACAAAGTTAAGCGGTTATGTGATATCAATTCAAATTAACCCTAACCGAATATTATACACCGACGTCTAACCAATAATGTGATGTAAATTATTCCATAGCTATACCTAAGAGCAAAGTTAGTACAGGCTATTGCTCCCTCTGGCATTTCATATCGGTGTAACACCTACTCCTTTGCTTTTAAAATATTGTGTTTACTTGGGTTTTCCGGTATTGTTACAGGACACTAGTATTGTCCTAGCAAATAATATATTTCTTATTTAATTGAGCTGTTGAGATTTATCACCCCCCCCCCCCCTCACACACACAACCCCTGAGGACATTATTATAGTATTGTGTGATTGTGTGTACAGTATATAAAATGTTCTGTAATTGCAAAATACCACTCTGATGCCTGGTTGCACCAACAAAATTACCGGTCCGATAGCTCCTAACGGACCGATAGCACATGTTAAAAGGTCTACCTATCTGTCCATTAGGAGCTATCGGACCATGGAGAGATGTTGCTGTACTGTACTGTCTTGGCATATCTGATGGACGTGCTGAAAAAACATGCAGCACCTGTTCTTTTACTAGTACGAGCCACGTCACTGACCGACCCTGTATCTGGTCAGCGCAACATGGCTCTTGGATTGTTTGGTTGTTTGTGAGGGTATTGGGGCCTGCGTAAGAACCAGAATGGTCTGACGCAGACCCCAATACCAACCCGACGACGGGTTGACCACAACTACTTAATGGATTTTCTTGCCTTGCTCGTCTGCGACATTTCCAGTTATACTACTGTTATATCAGAATCATGCCTGATGGTGGCAGTCTTGCACCAACAAAATTACCGGTCCGATAGCTCCTAATGGACAGATAGGTACACCATGTGCTATCGGTCCATTAGGAGCTATCGGACCGGTAATTTTGTTGGTGCAAGACTGCAACCATCAGGCATGATTATGATATAACAGTAGTATAGGGAAATGTCGCAGACGAGCAGGGTAAGAAAATCCATTAAGTAGTTGTGGTCAACCCGTCGTCGGGTTGGTATTGTGTCCTGCGTCAGACCATTCTGGTTCTTACGCAGGCCCCAATACCCTCACAAACAACCAAACAATCCAAGAGCCTTGTTGCGCTGACCAGATACAGGGTCGGTCAGTGACGTGGCTCGTACTAGTAAAAGAACAGGTGCTGCATGTTTTTTCAGCCCGTCCATCAGATATGCCAAGACAGTACAGTACAGCAACATCTCTAAATATCAACATCTCTTGGGATTTTGCAGCGTGAAATGAATAAGGCAAATTCACATTACCATCCTAATAATAGTCTATCCGCGTTATGCTATGCCTAATGAAAAATTGGGGCACAAGTTCATGCCCGTTGCTGCGAACTTCAGTCTTGGTCTCACAGTGTCACCCGTTTATTTTCCTTCCATTATGCTGATTAGAAATCCGAGAGGAAGGAGGGGACAGCATCAGGGGAAGGGAGGAAGTGAGGAGAGGGAGAGAATCCCTGAAATCCCTCGACCAGTTGATTGAAAATTTTGCAAAGGGTCCAGGTCTAAAGAAGAGACGCTCATATAACAAATCGTAATCATCTGGTGTTACGTAGGTACGTTCATTCACAAATTATATAATACTATTCTACACACCGCTTGTCCCCTCAAACGACAATTGGCCTACTGCATATACGTCAGGGACACAATTTGCTTGAAAATGACGTCGTCTATTTTCCATTGAAGATCCAAGAGTTGGGTAGAAAAACTGCTGTCCTGAATCGAGAAGCTCATTATCCACATCACCGAGAAGTTTGGGTCGTTTGCAGATTATTTTGGTTTCCCTTCCTTAAGTTTGCATTCGGAGCTGTTGGCGTCATCGGCGAGGCGTCCAAACAGCGTTAATTGATCCTCGAGACTTAATCTTTGCAAAAAGCGAGCCTAGGGATGCAGGAGCACGCCTCCGCTCGGTTCAACCCCAGAAGCCTGCTGATGACCTTCGGTAAATAATTGGCCAGGCCGAGATGCGACCTGACGACTCGTGTCGCGATCGTGTCGTTCACTCCCCATCTCCAAGAGGCAAGCCCTTTGAAATTTGCGCATCTACTTCCGCCTTACAAGGTATACATGGTGCTATATGGTACGGCAAACAGATTCGTATACAAAACAGTGTTTTGAGACGAGTTGGGGTCCAATAGGCAACTGGCGAGAAAAGCAAACCTGATGGTCAGCCTGAGGCTGTGCTTACCAGTTAGTGCTGTTCCCTTTGACAGCTGCTGTTGGCTACTGGTTTCCCGGGGGGTAATAGGGATTAGGGGATCATTACGTCTCAAGTCACACAGACCATGTCGAGTTACAGGCGGTGAGAGGTGTTCTAAAATTGGGCATAAATTGGAGATCAATACTGCTGTCGGAAGGTTTATTGAGGTTGCGCATATGGAATAGTTGGTATTGAATATGAAGAATAAGATCTGCACCTTTATGTTGATATTTAATGGATTGGACGGTGGCACGAATTATACTGTATGATGGTCGGAAAATATCGGGCAATCCGGCAGGGAGATTTGAGATTTTTGACCGGACAATATCGCCTGTATGAAATATTTTAAAAATTGGCCGTCGACGCTGTTGTTTTAAATATTTTTTTCCGTTTGCCAAAGTGCGAAAATATTCCTGGTATACAATCCGGTTTTTAAAAGTTCAGAGTCTACATGCAAAATAGTCTTACCTGCAGGAGTAGGCAGTACCCATCTGATCCTCCATTGTAAAGTAAGATTCTTGGTCACTAAGTCCATTGACCTTCCGCAGGTTACTGATGCTCGTGTTGTAAAGCACGTTGATCCCCAGCTTCCTGCGAAAGTCGTTCAGATAGGTGACCATCACGTCCGCCTATAAGGATAAAGGAAACCGCAGTCAGAGAGTCCGCCTCCTCATTTGCGTTTCAAAGTGAAACGCTCTTCGAGTTGCCCAAAAGCTGCTCCACATGTCAATAGCAGCCAAGCGCATTATGAGCCACAAAGACGAAGATGGATGTTAGCTTTTCAGCTATATAGCTGTATTTATACTGACAGCCCCCTGAGAAGTTATCTCGCCTCAAGAAATGATACAAAGGGAGCTTCAAAGAGCGGACTTTCTTTCATTCTAATCTTTATTACGGAATAAACCTCAGCGAATGAGAAGAAGAGATGGAGAAACCTGATTGTGACATCATTCTTCCGGAAGCCAACTAACAGGTATTACCCTCGTCTGAAATATTGTTCAGAATGACGCCCACTGAGTTCATTGCTGGAAGTACAGTACGTTATAGCCTCCTGAGACCCCTGGTACAGTATACTGTACCTTTGTTTTTTTCCAGTACCTTCTGACTAACTCAAGCGCGTAAAAAAACCAAAGGTACAGTATACTGTACTCCGGGTCTCAGGAGGATAGGTTATTCTTCCATGAGATACTATACTACATAATAAAAGCCCATTATCTCAGTACTGTACGAGCCTGTGAAGACCAAATGACCCCTACATAACGTGATTCTCTGATCCACATGGAGTTTGTCCGAAGAATTATAAAGGATCTTGATAATAGACCTCTTAAATCTGACGTTGGTGGAACACCCCCTTCAACGACTGTAATAAATGCTTCACCACAGCTGAATTATCCCGTAGTTTACAATGTGGACAAAATTGATCACTAACATGCCAATATTAGGATAGTTTTCGTTGAGATAACATATTGCCGTTAGTAGAAGCGGAAACAATATTTAAGTTCTCGCTCCAAGTTTCGTTAAGAAGCTTTATTAATACTGATTATATTTTAAATTGGACACGCAGCAGAGTAGGCCTACTGTGATGATTTATTTCAAAACTGGGTTAAGCGCAGTAATTAGGCTTACTGTCTATTAATAGACGAAAGTAGATTAGGCCTAAATATTCCTGCTCCAGTGACGACGGATTTGAAAGAATTAACGAGCAATAATATAGCCACGAGGTATTTCAGAACACGGGATTTTGAAAACAAATGCTCCATAGGTTTAATTTCATCTCCTGACTGCGTGGGTGCAACCCACATGCAATATTCGAAGAGCTCATTTTATCCCTGTCACATTTGATTTGTGGCGGTAATTCTGGTGTAAGCTGCAGTTGTAATACAATGTTGGATGAGTGGGGCTGGCGGTCCAGATATTACTGTACATTCTGTTTTAAACTGTTATTTGAATTTCGACTTCCATGTACATACATACATTACCTTCACGGCATATTCCCATCAAGATGGGGTTACCAGCGAGGCCTACAGTCCACCTGGCCATCTCGAACGACCAGTAAATTACATGTCGAATTACATGTCATACTCGTAATTTACTTCATTTTAGTTATAAATAATTCTTCAAATACATTTCCTTTTCAATCATCTCAAAGTCTGATAATATTTTTAAATCAGCGAAATGACGTCATATTTGCGTCATATAACATTACAGGAACACGACCCAATAAATCGGAATAAGTGTTTTTCGATTCTCACTTTTCCTCTCTTCAGAATTCTGAATGAGCTATGCAGCATCCATTTCAAGAACTACGGGTTTTGGTTGTTTTTATCTATTGGGTTCAGACGTTCTGGCTCTGATGAACTTCTCGCAACCACACCTCCCCCTAATTATAAACCATTATACGAGGGGTGTTTGATAAATAATGAGCCTACCTATGAAGGAGTATAGTCTCAGGTGAATGGCACTTTAATACTTCTTTTCTAGTCCTCCTGGAGTGTGATTGTACTTCTCCCAGCAGTGGTCCAGCTTTTTGTCCCTTCGCGAAAAAATTATTTGTCTTGGTCATCCACCATTTACGGACAGCATCCATGTCGTCGTCGTTACTGTTGAAACACTGTTCTTCCAGGTGTCCTTTAAGTGTTGGGAACAGGTGATAAGTCAGATGGTGTCACCCAACAATTTGGCACAATCAGACTATCACCTGTTCCCAACACTACTGAAATAGCAAGGTTTCAACAGTAACCCTGCTGTCATGGATGCTGTCTGTAAATGATGTGGTGACCAATCGGTCACCACACCATTTACAGTCTTATTTGTCTTAAGACAAGTCCTTTTTTCGCGAAGGGACAAAAAGCTGGACCACTGCTGGGAGAAGTGCAATCACACTCCAGGAGGACTACGTAAAGAAGTACTAAAGTGCCATTCACCTGGAACAACTCCTTCATATGTAGACTCACAATTTATAAAACACCCCTCGTATATGTATATAATAATTATATTTACTGTATAATTTTCCACGAATAACAAAACATAACCGGCTTATAATAATTTAACTCACTATTGTACAGAAATAACATGTTCATAATATTGTATACAAGTTCTGTTTGCTTTATGAGGACACTAGGCTTGTATCAATTTTGATATGATAAACACACAATTACTATAGGCAATATGTGATTTCAGTGATCCTAGTGTGTTGGTCACCCATACAGATATAGGGAACTCGTCGCTGATCTGTCTGTTCACGCCTGTATACTGACCAGGCACCTATACTGCCTAAAAGCAGCCATCAGCAATAAGGGCACGTTCAGGTCGTTGTCGTCATACCCCACATTGTACTCTATAAAGCAGAACACTCTCGTACTGTACACTTTCAGGGTGAAAACATGTCGCTGTTATTGAACCATCAATGTGTATCAGCTTATAACGCCAGCGTCACATTTACCGCCTTGTGTATCGATGCGTGAGCACAACGGTTGCGGTGAACTCGTGCGTCCACAAGGGCACTATACAGAAAGACCGCTCCTGGTCTTTTTTTTATTATTTTTTGCTCAACAAACGAAACACGTCAGATCGCCCTAGCTATTTTCCCGCGATTCAGAATTGGTTACCAGCTGGAATAATCGGCGTTTGAAAATCAATCAACCCTGACATATGCGGAAAGTCACAGCTACTTGTATAGTGGAGCACTCACCCGATGTCCGGAACTGAGACCTTGATCTCATGAGGTGAGAGCTTCCATATTTATGAAGCTTCCGATTTGAAAAAAGTTGCCGAATAATAGCTCGGCGAAAACACCCAATTTCTATGCCACGTCATTGAAAGTCATTGAAAGTCAAACCCGAAAATGGCCCCTCAATGGCATTCGATTTTTTAATAAACGTCCCACAACCGCCCAATTATTAATACGCAGGTGATTTCCCTCATCCACAGACTCGGAATTTCATTATTTCGTCTCCCCCTACCCATCAAAAGTACAGTATTGCAAATGTATAATAAGCTGCAGTGAGTGGCATGAAATGAGCTTTCCTTGAAAATCCCCCCGTCAATACGAGCTCACGAGACAGAAAATCAAAGGGAAATGCACCACACATTTTCCAACAAAGAATCGACGGTGTAACATTTCGCCTGTTACAAAACTAGTGTAATAACACCCGCCTTTTGTATATGCAAGCGTACCTCTATCATCAATCAAATTAAGTATAGGCGAAAAATGTATTGTCCACACAAGGAATGGTGCTCATTCAGTTAGAGCAGCCATGCCCGTATATAGGGAAACCCGCATGAAGGAGTCGAGTGATGCTGGAAATAAAAGGAACAGCCAGACGAGAAAGTTACTCACCGAGGGGAAAAAATCGGTGGAGTAATGTCGGAACAAGAGAGCTTCATCGTCACTCAACAGGGAGTTCCAGTCATGACGCTGATTGAACTCCGGGTTGCTCTTGCCCGTGTAGCGTTTGTTGATGCTGATTAGACGCCGATGTCGTGGGTACCTCTGGAAGAAGCTTCCTGTAAACAAGAGTTGCATATTATAGTCTGAGTGGATATGGTTTGGTATTGGTTTTTTATACCCCATTGGGAGAATCGGCGTTCCATTAGGGGGGTGGAATACCACCATTGAATGGTGCCAAGAGGGAAGCGGCTGTGGCCTATTATACGGAAGCTACCCCGGAATTATCCTGGGAGGACTGTGGGAAACCACAGAAAACCACGGTCGGAATCGCCGGCCCCGGGAATCGAACCCGCAGGACCTCCCGATTAGCAGTCTGGCTCCTGAACCCCTACACCAACCTGCTTCGGTTCTGAGTGGATATTGTAAAGTCATTTCTGCAAACCCCGCAAAGTCACATATACCCAATAATTCACAGGTTGCCAACAACATATTTATTATACTCTCAAGTGAGCACCTCATGCAAAACGCCCCCGTCGCCAGGAATCCCGGTCATCAGTCTGGCAAGGCTCCAGCCCATAAGCTCTATAGGGAAGACAAAGTCAAACAGCCGTAACTTCGTTAATTATACTTAAATAGTAATAATTTTCATGTGATAGTACGTTCACACATTACTGATTACCCTGACTACCGAAAAAATAATCGATCCCAATTCCATGGAGACATATGTGGTGTCTATCACTCTTATGGCGTTTTGCATTACAATGCCTGTGGACAGTGAAAACCCAACTTTCCCTTGAAATATTTCAATTATACCAAAATGATAGCAAGTATATGATGTGTGTGACAACACGACACGTTCATTTATAAGATTGGTGCACAATTAATTGATAAAATGTGGTGTCTATACGATCCGAGTGAACATCATCCTGGGTGTTAGGCAAATATCG
>JYFJ02003713.1:0-38981 GCA_000934665.2 Catajapyx aquilonaris
GGGGGGGTCAAAAAGTGCCCGAAAATCGGTCACGTGGTTTATGGACGACCCCTAATGGGAAACTGGATATAAATTCAAGATGGGCATGCCCAGAGCTCTGCCGTGATTTTGCATTATGTACATGCAAAGAATCCCAGGTATTTAATGTGCCTGTATAATTTTTAATGGCCTAAAACTTCCAGCACATATTTGGTGAAGGTCACTGGTAAGTTTTCAATTAGTCTGTTTTCTGCAACACCTCATTTAACGCAGATTATGCACTAATAGACACAGGTTCAAGCACAGGTTCTATAGTCTTTCACTTGAATATAATTGAAATTATGGCAGGCCAACTTATTAGCACAACATTTGCATGAAAAAACTTACAAGTTTTAGTTTATTTTGTTCATAATAATTTCTCATATTTCTTAAAACTAGATGCCACTGCTTTAATGCAAATAAATACAATACCTGAGAATGGCCTCATGCATATTTTGGGCAATCATCGTGTCCTCAGTCTGCATCCAGAGCTCACCAGCCCCTGTGACAGCAGACCGTCCCAACTCCATAAAGAAGAAGCAGTCGGAGTGGCCACAGCAGCGAATGCTCATTAGCTATAGCAAAGGATAGGATATAATAAGTAAATTCAGTCACGCTGAAAAAAACCACTATTTAGAGAAGTTTTGAAAACTTACAGGGAACTCCACCGTAGAAGCGGCATCATCTTGGGACATTTTGACTAGGCTTAGCGCCTTTGAAGTCAAGCAAAGGCGGTAAGGACCCAGGATGTTCTTGCTGGTGGCCAGACCCTTTTGCTTGACCACAACTTGCCACACATGCTCTAAAAATGTGACAGAAAAATTAACATAGCACAGGATAGCTTTTACACTCCTCTGTTTCACATAAATCTGCTACAGACATTTTAGGGATTTTTTTTTCCTTTGCATGGGCTTCAATACAAAGTTATTGCTATTGTTGTCAAGATAAAATGCAATTAATATAGCAGCTGGCCTCAAAAATCAAGATAAAATTGTTCATCTAAGTGCACAACATATTAATTCTCAAATCTGGTTCTACTTAGACTCTTAGAGGATGCAGTTAAAAGGCAAGCTACAGTTTCAACTGCTACAACCATTCATGTAAAGCTTAAGACAAATTGGAAGGTGCTGCCATTTTATGTTTTGGAGAGAGACAGAGGGAGAGAGAGATGTAAGGGTCAATCTGTTTGGAGCAAAACTGCAAATTACCCTGAGTGACCTTGAGAAGTCACTCAACCTTTGTTTTGCATCTCTGCAAGTAACATTTACCAAATGTGGGTTTGGGTGTCTCTCCTTCCAGTGCGTCCTCCCCATGCTGTAGTGACAGTAACGCAGTGAGCCAATCCTCTAGCTCCTCTTCGCTGTCGAACACCATGGAGAAGCAGTCATCCTTGGTGTACAGGGCAATCACATGCTTCTGCTTCTTGTCAACTTTACGATTGATGTTGAAACAAGTCTTCAGAGCAATTGATCTGGGAAGGGGGTAATCATTAGTTCAATTTCACTGCCCTTCCATTATACATGTAAAATTTTCTAAAAAATATTACCTTTTAGGTAGCTGACCAACTTTACACTTCTTCTCGCTGTCATAGTATTCCAGTGATGCTGAGGAGTTCTCAGTCTCACCCCGCAGCACAAAGTACTTGCGCTTCATGGTCTGGGCCAGTAGAATATTTCTTCCATCACTTCCCTGTGTCATTACAAAAAGATATCAAAACATGGTACTGGCAAGGGTTCTTGGTACTGCTGAACTAATCATTCTTTCACTGTGAATACGAAACACACACAGTTTGCATTTGGCTGTGAGTTGTAAGGCAGAAAATGACCTATTCATCCTAGGTAAGTACTGGAAGGAATTTTGTTTCAATCATTGAAAGAGCTCAGGCACATGTGATCATAATTTGCTGGGCCACAAACTTTCAGCTGTTCTAATGCCCTGATTGATTTGTCTAAGGCACTTGATTATGCAGACTTCACCAATACAGATCTACCTTCTTGAATGAACAATTCACAAGTCACAGCCTGAAGAACACTATGGCCATTCCTCGTTGTTATGTATCAAAATTATATTACCCTCAGAATAATCCATGAATAATCAGGAACGTCTATATTAATATTTTACCTTCATTATTTAGGGATATAAACAATGCAGTGTATTAATTCATCCTTAAATTTTCCTGAGATGATACAAGTTTTCGAATGAGAAACTGGCAATCATCATTATGGTCACTGGGGCAATCTTTCCAACTTCCCACAACATTATAACAACAAATAAACAACCAAGTAGAAAGAAATCACAACCACCTTGAGTTTCTTCAAATGTCCAGATTTCAGTATCTCCCCCCTCTTCTCAGCATCTGATACTGGGGCTTCTCTGTCGGCAAGTCCATTTGGCCCCACACTATTGGTGGAGCCAGTGCTCTTCACTGAAGACATGTCCTCCTCTTCCTTGATAGGGAGGAATCTTGTAAAGTTCCGTGGTAAAAAAGAAGATGGAAGAAAAAAAGGGGTGGGAGAAGCCAGTCCTCCTTCACCTCTGACGGTGGTGTGTCACTAGCACTGTCATTATTTTAAAAATTCTGTCACTTCACTGCCTGCTCATGTGATGTCTTCCTCCTTGCTCAACATGAGTCCAGACACAAATACATGCCCAAGTTCACATCCCTACAAACTGTCTGAAGGCAGATCCTTTCTTGAAAATACCACAAATAGCTGCAAAGCAAAATAAAATTGCATTAATTTTCAGTTGATTAAGAGTAGTAATAGCTAAGAAAATGAGTCCTGCAACCATATCAATCTCATTCACTTACAGTACAACCACTATAAAATATGACAACAAACCCTCTGGGATTAGAAAGGGGACAGAGAGTACATCCAGCAACTGGGTGACACATGCTCAAGGCAACAACCAAGTGAGCGATTGTATCTACAACTTATGATGGTGCTTTTATTGAGCAGCTGATTAGATAACAGGTTTACTACTGGTATTAAAGTATCTCACTTGAGCTACTAGAAGTGTGGAGATATAGTACCAACATACTCCTATTAATAGCCATCTTACACCTACAGCTATATTTGTAGTAGAATGATCTAATAATATATGCGTAGTACACATGCAACAGACAATGTACTTTCATGACTCCTTACAATGCACAAAGCTGGCTTGCTTCAGCGTGTGATTAATGCCTGAGAAAATTCAATGGGCTATGCTAGATAACATTTAAATTCATTCATGAGCTAATTTATTTGTCACCATACGACCATCCTATCTACAACCTGCCCATCATGTGTTACTGCAAAATGGTAATTTTAAAATTACAGCAGTGTAAATATAAATGGTCAATAATATTAGAAGTTTGTACAAGTACTTACAAAGGCGACCTCAACATTCATTTAATGGAGATATTGTATTATTTTATTGGCACTGGTGCATGATGTCATGGCAGATATTGGTTGACTAATTGTCATTTTAAAATTAGTCAATGCAGACTTTCTGCATGGTATGCTTTCAAGTTCACACAGCTATTGCCTGCACAATACCTCATAAATATTTGCCTACATTTTATCCCAGGTGATCTTCACATACCTATCATGTGCAAAAGATGTGAAGTTGTGACAGAGAAGCCCAACAATACCTCATAATTCCCCATTTTTGATATAAATGAGAGACAGTAAAGGTGATCTCAATGTTCCTGGCACTGACTGAATCAGTCCTTGCACAATCACCTGGTCATGACATTGATATGTAAATGCTATACTCCTACTGGGAACGAGAAGGTTCATTAGGGGTAGCAGGTACTACATTGCTCAAAACGATGAGATAATTTTGCACTGAAGTGAAATTCAATATTGCCTCAATCTTTTGGAGTGGTAAATTACCATGCCATATAAACTGAACTATACATGAAAAGTGACACCCACTCTAGAACATTCACTGCAATAACTGAGGGTGTTGTGAAACTCAGCATGAGGTGCTTGACACAAGCTACAACAAAAATTAACCTAATCTTGGTATGAAAACTCTGCATCTTAGAGAGGTTCATGTCATCCTCAGTAATCAAGCAGGTGATCAGGTGTGGTTGGCATTAAGATAAGGTGGTAGGAGGGTCCCGCCTTAAGCTTCAAGATGAAGAATACAAAGTCATATTACTGTCTGATGGCAAATTTTTGCTATTAGTGTGGCACAAAATGCCATTGATTTTCCTTTTGCTCCTCTGATGAACCGTAATTCAGCGCCTTTATCACATGATCAATTTCATGGGCTATAAAAATGCAACTGGATCAGTCAAATCCCTTTCATCGGCCAGGTCTGTCGTCCCTACCCACGATTCATCATGTACCATTTGAGAGGCAATGGCAAGGTGATGCACCAAGTGGCCCAGATTGCAACACATGAAGTCACCTCCCATCCCCCCTTCTCCCCATGCCTTGATGCATCCCAAACGACAACAATGGTCCTCCCGAAAAACAGGGGCACCGGATGACGCAGTAAGTCGCCACACATGTGCCAACAACACCCTTTTTTTCCCCCCCTCCCCTTTCGATTCCCTCCTTAGACCATCCCCCTGCCCTGCCCCTCTCCCTTCCCCCCAGCATATCTTTTTTTAGTACCGTCGATAGTACCTGAATCGCAGCGCAGAATGTCCCTTCGGTGAAGACCCAATGGGCAGGATCCGAGGCCGTCGACGATGGGCCGCAGGTAGGGCGTGCAGCCGTGGGACCAGCGACGATATGTGTATTGGCGACGGAGGGGGGGAAAAAATCAGCTCACACTACTTTTTGGCGACGCCATCTTGTAAAAAGGTCATGTGTGCGACCAGCGCACTTGTAAACAACTGCTGCGCATGCGTAGGATTTAGAACGAAGTACAGAGAGGGGCGGGCGGGGGCGGGGGTGGGAGGGAGGGCTCTTGGCTCATTCACACTCTGACGTCACGTGTGGTGGCCGAGTGCGCGAATTGTAGTGTAAAAAAAAAATGGCAAAAAAAGAAGAATGGAGGGTGGAGGGCAGGGTGCTGGGGTGGCAGGGGAGAGTTGTTTATCCCCGAAGCGAACTCGTGTTACTCAATTCATACCCAAGGCGCCTTGGGTTTTGCGCATTTGACATCATTGGGCAGGGGTATATACTCTCTTTTGACGTGGGGAATATATTGCGATGTTTGTGCCAATTACGGTACCGTATACTATCAAGAGTCAGGTATCTGCAGCTGGTGAGGCCAGGTGTAAATGATGAAACAGGACCCGACTTCCAGCAGAAGCCATATATTCGCCAAACATTGCGTGCATCCTGATGACGACTATATTATATATGCGCACGAAGGTACATATATCTATGTATGATATACGTACGTATACATATATCTATGTATGATATGCGTACGTATACATCTATGTATTGCAATAAAGGCTGGGGACTTTAAAATGTTACCACGCTGTATTTCAATGCTAGAATTTATTTAAGTTGACACTTGACACCAATAAATATATGAGAAACAGACCTTGACGGATGTTGGGCTCAGGTGCAACACCTAATTATGTTAAATTCTAGGGTTAATGTTTCGCGTATAGGTTTTTGGCCTGCTGGGAATCGCATCGTCACTGCTGGTTAACTGACGTCTGAATAACATTACTGGATTTAATATTTAATGGGGTCATAGCCTTGGCCTGTGATTTGGGTAATTTTTACACGAATAGCTCAACCATACATATAAACATGCATTCCACCCACATTCCACCACTTTTCTGCACCAAAATGTCATTACTCGATAAATTATCGGGGGTTTCAAAGTCACTCGCAAATTGGCGGGAAAAAATGGGGGCGTGGCCTAAAAAGCGCATTCCCACTCCTGCCTAACCAAGCTAACAACAGTGACGTCTGCAGGCATTCGCCTCGCCGTCATTCGATTCGGCTTATTTATACTGGCGGTCACGTTCGATTCGGCTTACTAGCGGTCGTTCGATTCCGTTGTTAGCATGGTTGTTAGGCAACAAACAAAGGAACAAAGCAGCCGGGTGCATTCCTGCATCTGCACCGATCTGTTTAGCAACAGTGACGTCAGAGGGCAATGCGATTTTGGCGATACCCTACTGTATAATATTATGATCTTAGATCGATCATAGCTCGAAAACTAATATGTATTTCTTCAAACAAAAAACACCAAAATTCATTTAAAAAACAAGGACGATTTTGACATGGGTTTGCAAAATGTAGGCTAGGACCAGACCACGGACCAGACTCACTTATATGCTTACCGGTATATTTATTGGCATATTCATGATTTTCGTTATTTGCACAACATATACGCTTATATGCTGCGGTCGTCCATATGAATTATGTGTAGATACGTTGAACGTTGTATACTCTGTTTGAACCACGGTCATGGTTTGAACCACGGTTTGAACCCTCGCCCTCATGGAGTACTGTACGAGACGTATACATCTCCGAAAAGCTCCGAAACCTGCGAGGCTGCGACTACCGGCGGCGCGGCGCGGAGGAAACACGAATCGTCGACGGCGCACGCGTAAACTCTATGAACTATTCCGCACTATTCTATGCACTAACCCCACTTGACTAGCGTAGTGCTTTCTTTCTATTTTCACTATTTCTTTTTTTCTTTTTTTCCCCCATTTTTGCCTCCCCCCACCCCATCCCCCATCCCTCCCCCCTTGCCCTCCCCCCACCTTTCTCTTTTCGATTCTGCCCTCTGCTGTCCACCGGAGCAAGATGGCGGCAGTCGGAAGGATTGTCTCTCAGGGGAAGAAGCTCCTGGCCAACCTCTCACCGGTATGATCACGTAACATCTCGCCCTCTGTCTGGTGGCGATGGAGGGTGGGGTCTGCCCACGGGCGAGACTTTGGGGGGAGGGCAGGACGGTGCTCTCCATTCTCCAAGCTTGACACGCTGCCAAGAGCATCTGGACTATTTTCTTTCTGCTGGTTTTTCGTTCCATTTCAATGAGTCGAGCGATGATGTAGTTAAACTCTTCGTTCTTTTCCAGCTGCACAGCTCACTGCGGCCTGCTGCAGTGGCAGCCAGGGACTTCCACTTCACCGTAGAGGGGCTCCGGGCAGATGCCAAGGCCACTTCGGGGAAGGCAAGGCATTCTTCACACATTCCACTGACATAAGGAGAGCTTTGTGACTCTGAAGGCAATGTGTATGGTTGATAGTACAACATAATAATGAAGATATTAGGCGTGAATAATATGAGTTCACTTTTTATGATCCGATGATGTGTTCAGATATCACTGGAGCGTTCCGTACATGGACTGCAGTTACGTTTTTTTTTCCTGGTCATGGGTGACTCAGTTGAGCACCTGTAGAAGGAAACATCAAAGCACTGCTATTGAATGATTGGATACCTCTGAAGTTGTGAGTGTTGATTAGAATATTTCTGAGCAAATCTTCCAGAAAACTGGGATTGTCTTGCGATAAAAGCAATGTGATCTTCCCATTATGACAATGTTAAAGGAAGGAATTGATATATTATTATAACTTGGGCTTCAGAAATCAGCACAAAAAAATACTGAATCTGAATATGTGATCAGTTTCAGAATTTAATGGCATGTAGGCAAATGCTAACAGGTTTAAGCCATATTTTACCTGGAAAAATATGCTAATAGATGTGGGATTGCTCTGGCATTTATGTCATCTGCTGTGGCTCCTTGGAATCTATTACAGTAAAACCTTGATGTAACGCCTTCCAAGGGATTGCCCAAAAGTAGCGATATAAGCGGGATAGCATAATATGCTGGATAATTTACCTCCTGAAAATGATCAAGGGACTGGAAAAAAGGGGCATTAAAAGCAGGAAAGCATTATATCGAGGTATTCATGTCACAGCCAGAGAACGGAAATGCTGTCACAAGCTTTTAATTGTTCGTTTCATAGTTGAGTCACTGTACCATCACAACTACTGTGCAGAAAACGAAACGACGATCTCACGTCATCGTCGCACAACAATATAAGTAAGCAGTGTCAACAAAAAGAACATTGTTTACCCCTATTGTTGCATGAGAACAAAATGATGGTCAGATCATCGTTTCATTTTCCGCACTGTAGAGAGCCTTGAAGAAGAGAGTCGCCAACTTGTTATGTAAGGTCGTCTCTGACTGGCTGGAGCCTTTTTGAAGTGTCGTATGGGGGCGACCATCTTGAATTGCTGTGGAAATGGTATTCCAAAACCGTGGAAACGGTGGCTGGCTCTGACATCATGATTGTAGTTCAGGCCTTCTGGCTGCATCCAAATAATTGTGCGAGGGCATTTGAACTACAAACGTGACATCCGAGCCAGCCACCGTTTCCACTGTTTTAGAATGCTGTGTTCACAAAAATTCAAGAAGGCCACCTCCATAAGACACGTAAACACTTCAAAAAGGCTCCAGCCAATCAGAGACGACCTTGCATAACAAGTTGCCGACTCTCTTCTTCAAGGCTCTCTAATCACTACTATTCTCTGGTTGAATCAATACTACCAGAATAAGGGCCAGTGTGATTGGCTAATCTGCCTGGTATGAAGGAGGAATTACGACATATATGTACATTTACATTTAGACTTTTCTCATCATCGAAAAGAAAGTCTTATAGAACGGCTCTGTCCAGCCATGCCTCTGTCTGTGGATAGGTTCAGGGCTTCACTGCAAGAGATAGTGGCAAACGATTTTCGGATTCTGATTAAAAGTGACCAAAACAGGTGTCATGGTCAACTGCCTGTGACCCGCCACATTCAGGTTTCAGGTTCACTCTATCCACACTAGTCTACTTTACGGGCGGGTTATCATTGGATTTCAAATTAGTTTCCCTGGGTTCCTGACCAAGTGTGGCGAGGATTTACCCAGGATTTACATGGCGCTCTGGAACAGGGGCTGTGTAATTAATTCTTTAAGATGGACCAGGGTTTGTGATGCAAGTCCTCGGCCGTTTCATACTTGAAA
This sequence comes from Catajapyx aquilonaris, assembly GCA_000934665.2. Classification (NCBI taxonomy): domain Eukaryota; kingdom Metazoa; phylum Arthropoda; class Diplura; order Dicellurata; family Japygidae; genus Catajapyx; species Catajapyx aquilonaris. The sequence goes on from JYFJ02003713.1 coordinate 8,950, forward strand.
GAATGAGAAAAAGTCTATTATAATCATCCTCACGGGATTTGCCAATCTTGTTTTATCACTCAGTACCTTGCAGGAAGAATTTGGTGATTACCATAGTTTTTTCTTGTAGGTATCACGTGATTACCCTGTTGTGGACCACACTTATGACGCAGTTGTGGTAGGTGCTGGAGGTGCTGGTTTGAGAGCTGCCTTTGGACTGGTAGAACATGGGTTCCGCACTGCTGTCATCACAAAGCTGTTCCCAACACGGTCACACACTGTGGCAGCACAGGGAGGCATCAATGCTGCCCTTGGGAACATGGAAGAAGATGACTGGAAGTGGCACATGTTAGTAACATTTAAATAAACACAAGAAGTGACTTTATACATGCATTACCTAATACCTGAAGGTATCTAACACTTTCTGAAGACTTCATTGGTGGATGTTAAACCTGTGAATATTTATTTCTGAACTAATACAGGACAATGAATTTTTCATATGGTTTTTCAGTTTACAAGCACATATGTGTCTTAACACCAACATTTTTAACAGTATATGCACAGGACTAATTGGTTATTTTTCTAAATAATACATAAAAATTATAGATATTTAAAGACAATTATTCATCAATTGTTATATTTTATTACCATCAGGTATGATACAGTTAAAGGCTCAGATTGGCTGGGAGACCAGGATGCAATCCACTACATGACGAAGGAGGCACCACATGCTGTCTATGAGCTTGAAAACTATGGTCAGTTGTAATGTAACACTTGAGCTATTCATTATTTGTTACATACCACTCGTTATGGCTTTTTTGCAGGCATGCCTTTTAGTCGCACCAATGATGGCAAGATCTACCAGCGGGCATTTGGTGGTCAGTCCCTCAAGTTTGGGAAGGGTGGCCAGGCTCACAGGTGCTGCTGTGTCGCTGATCGCACAGGACACTCCCTTTTGCACACCTTGTATGGACAGTCTCTGCGGTATGACTGTAATTACTTCATTGAGTATTTTGCCCTGGACTTACTGATGGAGGGCGGAGAATGTCGAGGAGTCATTGCCCTCTGCCTTGAGGATGGAAGTATCCACCGATTCCGTGCAAAGAACACTGTCATGGCCACTGGTGGATATGGAAGGGCTTATTTCTCCTGCACATCTGCTCATACATGCACTGGTGATGGAAATGCCATGGTGGCTAGAGCTAACCTGCCTGTACAGGACCTCGAGTTTGTGCAGTTTCATCCAACAGGTATAGTGTTTCGTTAACATCAGTTGCATTTTTAGTGTTGCAATTTATGTTATGTTTCTTACATTTTACTATTATTGAAGCATTTTACATTACAAAAGCTGCAAGCCACATAGGTTTGGACTTTAGTGTCAATGTTATGCTTCCCTGCAAGTGTTTGAAAACATTTTAATCTTTAGGCCCATGCTTTCTTGCAGAGGATTGTTAGCATTTAACCCATTTGTTCCTAGCGTCTTATGTACAGGGTGTAGGCTGTAATTTGGGACAGACTTCTTGGGGTAATCGAGGGAACCAAGACAAATATTTTTCACATAGGAACCTGTGTCCAGAAACCGAAACGCCAACTAGAGGGGGTCAATAGACGAGGAACGGGTGTGTTCAGACCCGTCCAGCGGGAGGCTTAAGGCGAGTGGACTGTTTAATAACTTTAGTTGCTAGGTGGCGGGTAGATTATTACCCCTAGAAGCCTGTCCCAAATGCTGAACCACTTCAGGAAAGCTTATTCTAGTGGTAGAATGCAGATACATCACATTTCAGTTCTTGCATCTAATTTGGCTTTTTAAATCATGGCTTAAAATTAATTAAAATATCATCAGTAGAAAAACATTCAGAACAAATGGGTTAATAGCTTCTAGTAATAAATGATATATTTACTTCTCTCAACTTTGAAGGCATCTACGGTGCTGGCTGCCTAATAACAGAAGGTTGTCGAGGTGAGGGTGGCTTCCTTGTGAATGGCGAAGGGGAGAGATTCATGGAACGCTATGCACCTGTTGCTAAGGACCTGGCCTCTCGTGATGTTGTCTCTCGTGCCATGACCATTGAGATCCGGGAGGGGCGTGGTGTTGGACCCGAAAAGGATCATGTCTACCTCCAGCTGCATCACCTTCCTGCCGAACAACTGGCACTTCGCCTTCCAGGGATCTCCGAGACAGCCATGATCTTTGCAGGAGTGGATGTGACCCGTGAGCCCATTCCTGTGCTGCCCACTGTCCACTACAACATGGGAGGTGTCCCTACCAATCACAAGGGACAGGCCCTCACACGCACTGGGGGACAGGATAAGGTGGTCCCAGGTTTATATGCATGTGGGGAGGCAGCCAGTGCTTCAGTGCATGGAGCCAATCGCCTTGGGGCCAACTCCCTGCTGGATCTGGTGGTGTTTGGTAGGGCTTGTGCTATTACCATTTCCCAGGAGAACAAGCCTGGAGAGAAAGTAGGGGACATCAAGCCGGTATGTTGAAAAGCAAGCTCAGAATTACTCGTTTTAATGTTGAAATAATACATTTAAAAAAAGTTCCCTTTAAAGATTAGCGTACAAATGTTTTGCTGTAAGCTCTGCTGATTTATGATGTGGTGTACTTCCTTTACAGAATGCAGGCGAAGCAACGGTGGCAAACCTTGACAAGCTTCGCCATGCTAATGGGTCCATCTCTACAGCAGACTTGCGTCTGACCATGCAGAAGACTATGCAGACACATGCAGCTGTGTTTCGTACAGGAGATGTCTTGAAGGAAGGTTGTGAGAAGATGGACAAGGTGTACAAGCAGATGGACGACTTGAAGGTGTCTGATCGCAGCATGGTGTGGAATTCTGATCTGGTGGAGACCCTGGAACTTCAGAACCTCATGATCAATGCTATGCAAACCATCTATGGAGCAGAGGCCAGAAAGGAGTCTCGAGGTGCACATGCCAGGGAGGACTTTAAGGTATGTGGGATGTGGCTGGATGGATGAGAATAAAATGTTGTGCAAATTGATCCCAGGTGTGTCACCAAACATCTGTCATTGGTCAGAGAGCATGGTGAAAAATGAAGTAAAATGTTATTAGAGTTATCCATTCACAGTTACTTTTCACTTTTGTGCTGGATGTAACATACAGTACAGACCTTAATTTAAGTAGTTGTTAATAAATAGGAGTACAGGAACACCCACATCAATATGTACAGCATTTAGTGTGGAAAATAACCACCTCTAATGTTATTGAATGCATCAAGCAATACTAATATATGCCACAATTTCAATCCCTTGAAGTTGATATTCTTAATATTTCTTAATAATGGATACCCTGTTTCGTCAATCGACTTTAATCATTGCTTGCGCTGTGATGGATTTTGATTGCGTAAGGAAACGGGAGAACCCCGAGAAAACCCACGCGAACACGGAGAGAATCCATCGAAACTCCATCCATATAAGTATCCTCTGTCCGACCGGGGATCGAACTCGGGACCTTAATGGTGGAAGGCTGCGGTGCTAACCACTCGGCCACCGTGTCGCCCTTTTCAAGTTGATATTGCTCTTCTGCAGGATCGCATGGATGAATATGACTACTCCAAGCCTGTTGAAGGGCAGCAATCAGTGCCATATGAGAAGCACTGGAGGAAGCACACTGTGGCCTGGATTGACCCGAAAACTGGGAAGGTGACCCTGGAATATCGCCCTGTCATTGACAAAACATTGGACGAGAATGAGTGCAAGATGGTTCCACCTGCAGTCAGGTCATACTAAGCTTTCCGGTGGAGGCAGACTTTGGAGAAGAAAGGAGGCAGCAGAGCGATTCTAAGATGAGTCGTAGTCGTTCAGTTTTGTTTGTAGTTCCAGATAACCTGTACTTAACAAGGTGACAGGTTACACAATGCACCCCCCAAAGATGCCACAAAATTAATGTGATTTCCGGTTTGTACTGTAACACTAGTGGAAGGTGCAATAAAAACCAGGACTCGTTGCAGGCAACATATTTAGTTGTTTTATTTTTTGTGTTGAACTAATCCAGTAAAAATTAACGGTTGGCAAAATCCAGTAGAATGAGCGGGACATGGTAGATTTCACCTCTTGTAATTCTGCAATGATAGGTCTGTAAGCTATAATTTGAACAGGGTACCACATCAACGTATGGTGAGACCCATGTATAGTGTATTAGTGGTTCCCATTTTTTTGACTGCAACTTTCACAACCGTCTTTCCTCACTCTTGAAACGCACATATCTGTAGCATATTTCTATGGAACAAAAATTCACATTGAACACGGAAGATTACACTATAAGACAGATGTGTATCACTTTGTTCCCTTCACTTTCTTACAGCCTTTTGGAACACCTACCGTATGAAAGAAATGGTCTTGGAAACATTGATTAGAAAACAGAGGGGTGGAATTTTCGTCCCACTCCTAGTTACTGCTAACTTAGCAGTACCATTGCCAACACAGGTACTGATAAGTTTGCAGTAACTAACAGTGGGACGAAAATTCGACCCATGGTCTCTGCAATTCTTTGAAATGTACCCAAGGTCACCCCAAGTGATTATGAGGATGTAGCTTTCCATTTAGGATGTATATTGAGAAACCTCACATAATAATAACATTGATATCAGGGGGGCATAATGGTTTCATGGCTGTGCTAGTGGCCAGCCAAGCGGGAGGTCCCAGGTTCAAATCCCATCCCCTTCGTTTGGTAGGGTTCTTTTCCTCTTATCACCCGACCTGTCTTGGCAGACTTGCACTCCCTTCTCTGCCCAGGACCAAGAGAAAAGGTCTGGTATTTATGAGGGTCGAAAATGACTAGAAACTATTTCAGAGCACCCTCCCTTTGGAACCTCCTCCCTCTCCCTAAAGGGCCCCAGCCATATCACTGGGTATGACTACTACCATTAGCTCTTGCTGCTGCTGCTGCCGCCGCTGCTGCTGCTGCTACTACTACTACTACTACTAATGATGATGATGATGATGATAAAAATAATGACGATGATAAAAATAAAAATAAAAATATTGATATCAAGAACTTACTCTGCCAGTGAGGTTATTGTAGTTATAAAGTTGTCATAAGAATGCAAAAGGGCAGAGCCTACTGTGACATCCTGGTACCTGCTCACAAAATGAATTATGTTCAATATTTCAGACATTATCAACACAATTTAGACTTTTTCTCATCATCGAAAAAAAGTCTCATAGAATGGCTCTGTTTCTGTTTGTCTGTCTGTCTAAGTAGGTTTCATGGTTAACTTCCGGTGACCCACCACTTCCGGTATTCTAGGTGCACTCTATCCGCACAAGTCTACTTTCCAGGTGGGTTATCGTTGGATTTCGAAAGAAGTTTCCCTGGAGCCGGAGTTACACACACACACACACACAGCCTTGTCTTCACTAAGGCGTGGGGACGTGAAAATTCAACTTTTCGAAGCGAGTGTAAACTAACCTAACCTAACCTAACCTACCCTAACCTACACTTACTAACTAACCTAGGCTGAGAAAAATTGACTTTTGTGAAACCCTACAACATTCAATTTTTTAAATATTGTGTTCTCTCCTTCATTTAATGTTATTTAATTTTTAAAATATTATATTGTAAGTTATGGCAGCCCTTCGGCAATTACCTTTTCTGCCTGTAGTGGTAAAGCAAGCTCTAAAAATTTTGATTTTCTTTGTGATCGTACCTTCATTTCCTATTATTGTATTATTTTGAGAAATATTATTTATTGCAACTTGCGGCCGCCCCTAGGCCAGTGCCTACTGTGCCTAATGGGAAATCCAGCACTGAGAAAATGTCTACTATAATCAAGCTCGCGTGATTTGCCAATCTTGTTTTTTAATGAAAGCCTCAGTGCTTGTGTAATCATTGCATAATAATTATAATCATCACCACACTGTTCTCCCTGTGAGTGGGGTGGTGTCAGGGATTGGACATTTCTATAAAATTGTATTAGATTAACTCAAGATTTACACGAAGGATTCAGCTGATTCATGATCTAAACGTACTTCAAGATTAATCCAAGAATCATCTGACTGCCTGATCCCTTGAATAGTGGTGGTGAAGTAGGGGACACAAGTTAATCAGCTCAGAGAGTGTATCCTAAATACAATCATTTCATGCATGCTAACAGGTAAACATCAATGCAATTATGACAAGTAAGTTCTCTGCCATTTTATATTGTTTTTCGATTGACTCAGCATTTATGGGTACGGTACCAAAGTTAGGGGATGTTGAGAGTCAGCCTATCTCAATTCTAATTAGCTGCTGAAGCAAATGCCTAATCAGTTCCTGGATGAAAAGGAAGAGTTTAATCTCATGCTCAGTCAACATCCTGCAGAAAGTATTACACTACATTACAACGCAACGGGGATGATGGCAACATTACACCTCATTGTTTTAATTGCAGTTGCAATTCCCGTTTATGGAGAAGTAACAAGGGTAAGTCACAAACAATATTTCTGTTTGAAGGTGTATATAGGCATATCTTAAAAACATGTAGCCACATCACTGTCAAGGAGAACCTCCAACTGACATTGTATACAAACTGGAACGATGCCAAACTCTGGCAGAGAACAACAAGACGGAGGTATGGCTTGGTGTTATTATTAACATACACGATATTGATTTGGAGTACCGTAATAATTTTTTTGTTCCAGTGCCCTACTGAATGTGTACTGGAAGGACTTGTAAGTTTAATTTTAACTTCACAATACTCACAGAGGTGCATGCCATGGACATCAGTACAGTATTATCAGTTACCTTTTTAGTTGACTGATGACATGAGCTGGATAGATGGCCCTAAGTTTGCAAGTGTGTTAGTCCCTGATGCACAGCATAAAAAAACATACGAATTTCTGCTGTTGACATTGGAGACCTGCCAAAATGAAGGCATGTATGAGTATCTAATGAAAATAAGTGTCATGATTCCTAATGGTAATGATCATTGATTTACAATCAGTGAACAACACCATTGGTGAGAGAAGCACATGTGACCAGCTAGAGGATGTCTTCAGCTGCACAATTGGAAGGGTGGCCGTGGTTAGTGTTGATTTCTGATAGTAGTGGGGAGTCATAGGTAGAAAAATACAGTAGACTCTGGATATAACATACGGTACTTCAAGGGACTGCGGAAATAAGTCTGCTACAACCGAGAGTTTGTTATAGCCAAAGCCAAGGCTATTACATGTATATCCGATGTTAACTGTACTTATTTGAAGACCTGAAATGCAGACAGATCCAAATCACATTTTGGTTAAAATTGAGTTAGGCATAGTGAAATACTTGTATATCTTCAAAGGGTGCTTTCTGATGTGATCTGGCAATGATTAAGGAAATTTAATACCAACCTGTAGATAATAATTTATTCAAAAAATAACTAAATCCCATAAGAAATAATGCAATATTCCAATTTCAAATCTCCATAATAAACGAGATCAATATCAGTGAAATATATCAGTGGACTTGAATCAATCTGGGTTTCAGGTCTTCATTTGAATTTTTACTTAGCTTGTTTTGTGTATGCACATTGGTTTTCCAAAATGACTTTTCCTTTATGCCATTTAAATCACAACCCCACATTTCAATTACAGGAATGTTTGACTAATGAGGAGTTACTTGAATTTGAAAGTGTTGCTGCTGGTGACCTGGATGAATAACTCCATTACATATTTCCTGCACCATAATCTGGGCTATAAATGAAGAGGCTAATTAAGAAGAAAAATATCCATATTTTGATTTTCATAAACAATTTTTATTAAAACCAAGGAACTTAATGTACATAAAGCGGCCATTAGGAACAATCCAATTTAATATGGTACATTGTAGCCTACTCTTTTTATAATGAAACTGAATGAAGTCAAATTACTTTCTTACTTTCTTTGTTACACTGAAAGAATGTAGTTGACTAATGCTGTCTTTTTCCGATATTCCATGGCAGGAAAAACAAGTGACTAAAATTTATTCATGTTCCCTTTCTCAACCTCAGTGAATATAGGTACACACCTTACTCGATTATAAGCGTGGATATTAATTTTTTTGGTCATGCAAAGTAATTACTGGTTTTCTGTTAGCGGCCATTTTTCTTTGTTGTGAAGGCTTTCACTGCAATTCCATTAAAGAGAGTCCATATAATGAACCTTCAACGTAAAACAGGATTACTTAAATCACAGATAATGTATGTAGGATGTGCGCTTATGATGGCTTGAGGCTGGAGTCCGTATCATATGACCAAGTTACAATCTTGAAAATGAAAGTCCATAGCAAAAAGCCATGTATCTGACAGTATTTTCCCATAATAAAGAGTTATGCTTGAAAATATGTTCTTGACATTGACTCTTTCCAAGCCTTGTATACATTCAGTACCTTGCTAAACTCAGTGCTGTCAGCACTGGTGGTTACTCATTGTTAAATTAACAATAAGTCACCAATAGGAGAGCTCAGCAGTGCTGACAGCGCTGAATTTAGCAACGTACTCAATTGCAACACACGTCATCTCAGATCACAAACTGTTGTATCTTACTTCTGACCTTCCAAGTGTAACAGATGATAACTAACATGAGAGAAGCAAGCTGTCCAGCTCACCATCTATAGGCAGCCCTTACTCCAACCTTATGTCATCATTTTGTTTACAGACTCCTGGTCAATGGAAATCTGCCAAGAGCACCAGTGTTCGAAATGTGTGAGATGCATGAGCAGGTCGCCAATGGCATCTGAAACATAGGTTAAGGTGCACCAAAACTGGATGTCTAGTAGCCATTATTTTGGAAAGTTTCTGCAACAGGCACAGAATTTCATAGAGAACAGTGTGTGGTGATGCAAGTGAATATCAAAGTAGAATATTGGAAGAAGGTGCTGGGAAGCGTTTTTTCGGGGTATTCCAAAGAGAACATTTCCAACTGCAAAATGAAACTGCCCCTGTTATTTTTAAGATGTGGTGTAGCCTACGGCAGATAAAACCGTAGGGTAATGCATACTATTCCACAAAAATGCTACTGTATGGACTGATTTTTCACCATATTGAGGTAAGGTGATTATTTTTGATCTCCCCATTTTTCTCACTTTCTCACCAGCAAAAGATGTCAGTAATGTCCTTGATCTGAACATAGCAGAAACCTACCCAGTACGGAATTTTTTTGGGGTCCCTTGTGAAGGAATGAGGTCTTTGAGGTGTGGGATATATTTCAGTGACAGGTGTTTATAAGGCTAAGTTTGTTTGCCCATGGCAACGGGTTTTTGTTGGTGATAATCATGGACACAGGCCGTGCGAAGAACGGGCTCCGCTGATAGTCCTATAATAAAAGTCAATCTGATAATTTCAATTGCCACTGCCGACTTATCAGTTGAGCCATCAGCTAAAATTACAGAGCAGTGCTTGACTCAATTTGTACCTGATTTCCAGACGTGGGCTTTCTGCAATGTAATGCACAAACTGTTTTGCCAATTTATGATTAATGTACAATATGTCTCAAGAGCATCAGCAGGAAATAAATTGAAAATGCTGTGTGGCAGCAATCCTATAGGCCTAATAATAATTGACAGAAATCGAGAAATGCGACATTGGGAGGGAAAGATAGTCACCAAAGTGGTGACTAGACATCTAGATTTGGTCGCCAATGGATAAATTCAAGTCGTAAAATGCGACTGGCGACTGGCTAATTTCGAACCCTGGTCATACAGTGAGGGGTGTTGAACTTTTATTCAACAATGATTAATACTGTGGGTCTTGAGCAGAAATCCATTCTTCAGAGGTCATCTCGCACCTTCCATCCATATTGAGGCTGGCAAATGCAAGCACTCCTCTGGGCATCCATATAGGACTTGCATCCCAATGCCAGTGTTCCAGTGTACAGTAACTTTGCTGCTGCTTTACAAGCTGTAAACAAATGTCAAATGTCAATTGCTTTAAAATGTAATTTATCTATGCACTGTTATTCTCTAATATTGTTTCTAACAGTCTCGAATTTTTCCTTGTTGGTCTTCTCTATAAAAATGCACATCTAAATATCATCTCCCACCATATTATAAAATCATCTTTCATACCTCCCACCTCTGCTGGTAGCAACTCACAGTCAGTGAAAAGGCATAATGCACTGACTGCAACGAATATTTAGTGCAGTTTGTGATATGGTATAAATGAGTATTGGTAGCCTACTTTTTTGCATGGTAGAAGGAAACTTTTTTGTGTGCTTTTCACACATCTTGTAAAGGCATTTCTTGAAGTTCAAATCACATTGGTCCTTATCAGTGGCGCAGGTGTCATAGCAAAGGTCATGGTCATCACAACAGTCAGTCAGCTGGGCCACTGGCAAATTTTCGGATGTTAGCTGGAATGTGAGAACATCACAACTTTAGGCCATTATATTTTGCATCTTGGTGCACACCCATTTGAGTTCACATGTGAATAAGGCTGCATCTTTGGCACGTGCAACAGCCTACCTGCAATCCCAGAGACCCACACCCATTGCTGGTAGGTGTGTGATGTGGATTTGATCGCAATTCCTGACCTGAAACATTGAACAATAGTAATTGGAATTATTTTGAAACCAATAATTCTACTGACTGTTAATTAATTGCACCACTGAAAAGTATAACCCTCTCTTTTGTTTGCAGGTTAGAAAAGTGCACCCATTAACCCATTCACGCATGCCGTTGACGGTTTTGGTCTTTGGTCGCGTTGACGACGCGGACCAATCAACTCATGTAAACAAGCGCAACCAAGAGCTAATGCGCAACACATTGTTTACAGCTTGTTTACATAAGTCATGATTGGTCCGCGCCGTCAACACGACCAAAGACCAAAACCGTTGACGGCCTGTGTGTATGGGTCGTTAGTCACACATGTACATTATTTCCACTGATTCTGATGTGCACAGGTGGTCAGAGTGCATGTGACCAGGGAGTAATTTACCCGGTCCCACTCCTGTGACAAGACCAAACCTGCCTTTTGGGCACTGGAAGACGCAGTCCTCCTCGACTGCTTCGCTGAGGACCTGCTCGACCTTCCTGACCTCCCTGAGGACGGTGGCCAGCCCTCCGGCGACCCCGTCCACGTAGCCCTTCACCTGCTCCGCCACCCTCTTGGCATCCCTAAGCAGATCGAATCCTCCGCAGCAACCAAACAGCAGCAACAACACCAACGAGCAGCACGAGAAAGACACAACCCGCGGAAACCTCATCTGATTCACGTGCTATTTTGCATGTGTGGGGCAAGTTGGAAACAACCCAACAAACAGCTGTTCATGCTACACGTGTTTCAGAGTCCTTCCTCACTCTGCCTGTTCGACATGAATAGTTAGAAATTTAAAACTATAAAGAATGGGTTCAATATTATTATACACGTGTCGTTTACTGCAGATGCAGCGCCATTTTTGATGGCGGGAATTTGAACTCGTAGTTTAATGTTCCAGATACAGAATTGTTTTACATATAATATTTATATTTTTACAAAATGTCATCGAAACAAACATCTTTATTGCTGAGGAAAGGGAAAGAAGAGAGAGTAGTTGATATTACATTAATCTATCTGATTGCCTAGCTGACGGATCTGCATGACACGAATGCAACCTCTGCTACAAAAAATAATTGGGTTCCTCAAGCAAGAGCTTTGACTGCTGTAGGTGACGTTGGTGACTGGGACGCACTGGACTACACATTACCGCTTAGTTTGAAACATTACTCTGACTTTCTTGATGCAAGAAGCCTTCTGGCTTTACTTTCTCTTCCAGATATTCCTTTGTTGAGGATGTAACCACATTTCCAGACCCTGCACCTTACCTGTCGTTATTGACCCCTGTTAAAAATTAAAATAACCAGATTAGCCGCAAATCATTGGGATCTCTCACCCAGACTTCCTTTAATGGGTCGCGCCATCATGCTTGATAATGAAAACGGACTTCACTTTGAAACGAATCCTACTCTTTCAAGCATATTCTTTACAATTACCTAATTTTCCTCACCCCAAGTAAAGGCTTTTTATTTAATATGCCGAATTACCCTCCAGAGTAATTTCATTGTTTGTTTAATTCCCTGTCATCCTAATAAGCTTTTTAAATTTATAATTTTTTTGAAAAAGTAGCCAAAATGATCGAATTGTGTGATTAAAAACTTTACACTCTTCCGGGCCCTGCCCATCCATATTTTAATTTATATTAATTATTATATAATACTTTTCAATGTATCAACTATATACGATCATTCTTTGAACAATGCCTAAAATGATCGCTAATTCAAAATAAACATGCACTTCCTGTTATATACTGTAAAAAAATTGGCAAAAGTTGATTGTAATTATCATTTTAATTCATTTTAATTCATTGGGGTCCAAAAAGACCCCACAGCACGATTCCAGGGTTAAATGGTTCTGGCTTGCCAGGGTGCCAGATTCATTGTTTGACAACAAATTAACCAGCAATTAACACCAGTTCTGTAATGAAATCTGGCTGGATTTGTTTACCAAGTTTGGTACTCCTGGTCCTAAGTCGTATGAAAATTAATATGCAGTGTGACAGAAATGAACAATGTACAGTAATTATCACCTGATAGATTTACTTGGTAGTAACTTACACTCAGGTTGTTACTACTATAATTACAATGAAAGCAGTCTAGTACAGTACTGTACAATTATTGTTCCAATATGGAATTTCCATGTAATGAACAAGTTTCCAACTCATGACAAATGCATTAAGGGCCGTTTTCTCGAACAGTGGTTCAAATGTAAACCCCTGGTAAACCCGGTTCAAAGCCAGTTTAAACCCTTGACAACAGCCTAACAACAATTAAATCAGGGATTAAACTGGCTTTGAACCCGGTTTACATTTGAACCACTGTTCGAGAAAACGGCCCAAAAAATCTCCTGTCAGGACCAAACAAAACTTCCACAATTAAAACATTCAGTTACATCCAGGATCCCTTACAGGCAGGTTTCAAGTACTGCATTTTGAGAGTACGGTGTGTTTACTCTTTAGGTGACTCCTAAATGACAAGGGCACTAGGAATGAAACAAATGCTACAATTTGATTTCCTCAAATATCTTTTAACAATAAAAATGTACAGAAGTGTTTTCACAACTGGTTGTGACTTTGGTCCTAAGTACTTTCTGGTGGTGGCTTTTTCACATAGTATCTCTTGACTGGGACACCTGTCATTCTGTATTCACTCCTCTCCTTCAAGTACTCCTGCTTGCACTCCTCCTGGAAGTCCTTGTCATTGTACCAGCGTGTAAGGCAGTCCTTCAGGGCAGAGTTCTCCTTTCGGCACATCACCACCATCGCTAGGTTGCTCCCCTGGCAACATTCTGTGAATGCTAAGAGACCAAGCATGAGCAACACAAACATACTGCCTGAACACTTATTTGCATACAAGCATTCATGTTGTTGTTTACCTTGGACTTCCTCAACGCATTTCAATGCTTTGGCCTTGTTCCTCATCTTCATGGGAATGAGGACGTCCACCTCCACCCTGCGTAGAGCAGTGTCATCAGGATCACCTGCTCAGCAAGGCACAAGATTAACATGACAAGGCACGTGAAAGAGCCGGGCACTGACCAGGCTGTTGTTGCATTGCCAATACCTAAACCCAGAGGTCCTCCTGTCCAGTTGGGGCTGGTCACTGGAGTATCTGGATGGGGCATGGGAGGAGGCATGACTCGGCCTGGAGCTGCTGGAGGATGGCTCTTTCCCAAATATTCTCAGCAGGAGCAGGCTGACATTGACGCCGGCGCCGACAGAAGAACAGTGTGGGTGTGCTGCACGCCGCCACCAGCGGGAATATCACGCGCCGGTCATGCTATCACCGGCCCACGCACCGGCCGAAGCCTGCCGAAGCCACGGCCGAAGCCCCGAACTTTTTTTTTTTTCTTTGGTCTTCTTCGTGGTCTTCTTTGTTTTCTTTTCGCCCCACAGCCACTTAGATGAAATTGAACTAATTTTATTTGAAGTAATAAATTAGAATATACCCTGCGGGTTTTGTTGGTGGTAAACTCTGCATCTCTGAAAACCGGTGTGTCAAGTTGACAGGGTAGCCAACAGGAATGAGCAAGCAGCAGCAAGCAAGCAAGCAAGCAGGAGGCCAATGGCAGTGGGCATCTGTGGTTGCTGCATGAATAGACACTTTTCCTAGAAGACCAAATTCATCAGGCCGTCCGTCGGGATCTGCAGGTCGCAAGCCCCTGCGCTGCTCACCCAGAGTGCCACCGCCGACCACACCTTGCACCAGGGTAGGTGGCACTCGCTGCTGGGTCAAAGGTCAGGGCGTTTGCATATCATGATCGTTGGAGAGTAGGTTCCGACCGAAGGAAAGTTATGTGTTATTGCCTTATCTGGGCGATTCCAGTGTCACTCGGCTGCATCGTCACCACTGCCTTGTTCCTTTTCCGCTCATGGCCTGGTAGACGGTGAGATGCCAGTGACATTGTGACAGCTTCTGCGATGGCAGTAAAAGCAACCCCGGGATCTGCATGGCACTACTGCCACCAAAAGCTCATGATATTCCTAGTGGAACAAAGCATTACGGCAATGTGAATGAAGCCTGAGAAAAAAAATTGGCAGTATTCATTGCAATAGGTTAAATGGACATTGTGCAATTGTTAGGAGTAGGCAGCCAGTGCAATGTTAACTCTTTGTCCCCCTCAGTCATCTGCCATCCCTCATTTCCAATGGAATAAAGTGCATGCTGTTAGTTATTGGCTGAAATTGGAGATGGTTTGGTGCTGCAGTAACATACATGCACACAGACGGAAGATCAAGGGTTCAGGCCCAAGCCTGGGCTTTGCACTGTTCATTTTGCGCAGAGTTGGGTCATGTCTTGCTCCATATTGAATGAGACACCTTGAGACTAACCACCTGGGGGAAGTCACAAAATGGCCAAGCAGCATTGCACTTGCACCTTGCACAGTCTCCCCTCCCACTCACCCCTGCATGCAGACTTGGATGCTTTGCAAAAAGTGTCAGACATGTATAACTGATACAGGTCCATGCAAGACCTCGAGGTATTTCACAAGTTTCATAAGTTGTACTCTCTACGTTAACAAATTATTTTTGGCCAACAGGAAATAATTCAAAATGGATCGTCTTTTACGGCTTGGTGGTGCCATGCCTGGACTGGGTCAAGCCCCACCACCTTCTGATGCGCCAGTGGTAGACACAGCGGAACAAGTGTACATCTCCTCCCTGGCTCTCCTCAAGATGCTGAAGCATGGGAGAGCTGGTGTGCCCATGGAGGTCATGGGGCTCATGCTTGGGGAATTTGTGGATGACTACACGGTCCGAGTTATTGATGTCTTTGCTATGCCACAATCTGGAACGGTAAGTACGTGAGGCTGGAGATAAAAAGCTGGAAAGGGAGCCTAATTGGTCTGCCAATTATAAGTTGTTACTTCAGTTTACCAAGCTGATTAAGCTATCCTGAATTGCAGAGCATAGATATCAACTGCATGAAAAGTGACACTTTAAATTCTTAGGAATGTGACCAGAAGAGGGAATCATTTCACAGGACTGAAGGATGTAGTTCAGTAATCAATCAAGTATTTCTCAAAACCCTCATTATATCAGGAATGAATATTTTTTCCAGGGAGTGAGTGTGGAGGCAGTAGATCCAGTGTTCCAGGCCAAGATGTTGGACATGCTGAAGCAGACTGGTAGACCTGAGATGGTTGTTGGATGGTACCACTCTCATCCTGGGTTTGGCTGCTGGCTGTCCGGAGTTGACATCAACACCCAGCAGAGTTTTGAAGCCCTGTCTGAGAGAGCTGTGGCTGTGGTGGTTGATCCCATCCAGAGTGTGAAAGGTATGTCTTTCATGGGACTATTGTCTTTGTTAATTTGGTGTAGGATGTTATAAATGCGCATTTTAACAGTATGTACCATCAGCACAGAAATGGAGCACACAAACTATATTTTAACTAATATGGTTGGTCTTATACTCTCAGAAATTGGTACAGTGAAACCTGTCAAGTTGGACATGTTAATAAGTTGGGCACCTCCCTATGTTGGAGATTATTTTTGGAACTGTCAAAAAGCCCAGATCCCTTGCAGTGTTGCTAATCTTGGAAGTTGGACACTTTTTTCCCTCTTAAGTTGGACAGGTGCATTACAATTATTTTCACATTCACTCTCAAGCTCGTTTTTTTCTAAACACTGGAGCTATTCTGAGCTCGGCATACAAATTGTGCATTCATGTTTTCAAGTGACAGTGTCAACTGTGTGCCAACATCCTGACAAAGGATGATGAATATGGTGGCAATACAGATGAGGTGCTGAAGCATGTGTTGCAGGATACACAAAGTAAATTATCAGAAGGTGAATGCGCTGTAAAGCCTGGTTGTGACGATAACCGGGTGCCCTATGAGAACTTTATTCTTTGTCATGCCACTCTTATTGGCGACATTTTTGCTGCCCAAAAGAATATTGAAATCTCTGATTTAACCAGTCATTTGTTACCAATTTATAAACCAAAAAGTAGGACAGTTTCAGAAACTGCACACTGTACTGTACCAAAAATAAGAAAACATGCATTAGAAGTTGATTACTGGATGATTACTGTACAGTACTTACTCGTACATTACAGTACTGCACTCTGAAATCCGAGAGATGGATATCCTAATATGTTGGACACCTCCATATGGTGGACATTTTTATTGGAACCATCAGTGTCCAGGCTTCTTCCAGACAGGTTTCACAGTGTTTGTTATTATGTAGTTAGGTTTCTTCAATCGGGGTTTCATATGATATACGTAACCTGAGTTTATGAAACAGTGTCCAATGGTGCCAATTGAGGTGACTACATTGTGGAAATGATACTAGTGCGGTTGTGCTTGATTCATTTGTTCCTGTGTGGTTGTAGGAGCTGAAATCTCATAGAAAGTGGTAATTTCAGTTGTGGAAACTTTGGTACCATGCACTTACTTGACATGGACATGTTTGGCATCTCATCCATTTTTACAGTACGTTCCAAAACTTCAGTTGTCATTTTTATCAGGATTTCTGGTCCTGAAGACATATTGGGACAAAGTGCACAGCACTAGGCAGAGTGTGAAGTGATAACATTTGGGAAATAATAATAAATATCATCATCCTTCTCCAAAACAGTCAGCTGTTTTATGTCCTCCAACCTGAAAACTCCTTCATCTGTTCATTTGACTCACAGGTAAAGTGGTGATTGATGCTTTCCGTCTTATCAACCCAAATATGATGGTTCTGGGGCAGGAGCCACGGCAGACGACATCAAATCTGGGCCATCTGCAGAAGCCCTCCCTGCAAGCCCTGATCCATGGTCTTAACCGCCACTACTATTCAATCTCCATCAACTATCGCAAAAATGAGCTGGAGCAGAAGATGCTGCTCAATTTACACAAAAAGTCATGGATGGATGGCCTCAACTTGCAGGACTACAACACTCACTGTACACTCAATGAGAAGACAGTGCATGACATGCTTGACTTGGCTAAGAATTACAACAAGGTGAGCTTAGTTTTCAATAACCTTGTGGGGCTGAAGTAACCAGAGCTGCTACCTCATGTTCCGTATAGAACTTTCTGCGTTTGATTTATTATGAAATGAACTAAATACTGGGCACCTGCCCGTGTTTTTCACTTCTCTTGCTTTCAAGGAAATCATGACAGAGAAAGCAGGAATGTCACTTGAAATTTTTAGGGCTACCTTGATGCTTTGTGCTTGCCCTTTCACTATGTATTTGCTTGGACCTAGTAGCTGTATGATCTGATGTGAAATGTTCTCATAACTTGTGCAAAGGTTCAGTGTTTTGTAATTTATTTGAATAGATGAGCTGAAGTTTCATATTGCTATTTCAGGCACTTGAAGAGGAAGAGAAACTCACCCCAGAGCAATTGGTTATCAAGAATGTGGGTAAACAGGACCCAAAGAGGCATCTGGAGGAGAAGGTGGATGTGCTGATGACTACCAATATTGTCCAGTGCCTGGGTGCAATGCTGGATACTGTCATCTTCAAGTAGGAACAAGTTCATTGTGCCTAATCTGACATGGCTTAAGTTATTGTGTTTGGCACAGAGGAACTGTCATGCAATCATAATTGTTTTAAGGGAGTGCAAAGACACAGATTCAATGTGGACTCATGCAGTAAATGCTGAAATACACCACATTTTCAGGGCAGAGGATCATGACAATGACTTTTTTGTCCCAAGTTTCAGATCTGCAGGAATTTTCTTAGCACAGTTCTGAAAGATGGAATATGTGGTGCAAATTTTACAGTTTTGGAAAAAACATCTAACTTCAGTTGTAGGACATTTACCAGTATAGATCTATGTGACATGAAGTGATGGATCTAATAAGTACACATTTCTCATCATGCAGGTCTGCAAGGTGACATAATATTACTTGAAATGCCTAATGTTTGTGTCTGATTGGAATTCCAATAAAGACTTGTTTATGCTTGCTGAACATAATTAGCCTTTTTTCTAGTAATATGATGTCAAGAAAGTATTTTTTAGTGTTCAGCATTATAGAACAGTAGCACAGGACTGTCCTTTCAAAAATTATATATTTAGAGAAATATTGTGCTGCAACGTCCTGACTCCTGAGACCAAATTGTTGGGCAAGTTATAGAACTACACTTCCACCCCCAAATCACCATCATGGCAGACTCAGTTTTGTCATACAAACAAAAATTCTGACTTCTCTGACAACTGCTTTCACCTTGTGTAAGTGCCCATTTATTCAGTGTCACTCTCTAATTGGTAGCAGCAGTATATTCATGTCCTGCATGACGTCATTTTACTTGTTGCTAAAATGAAAAGGCAGTTATTAGCTGCAGTGGTTGGTAGTAGATTACTGTAGCAACGTTTTGTAATATCTGACAAGAGTGCACTACACCACCATGCCGCCCCTTTGAAAAGAGTTATGTAAGGAGGGATTCTCCAGATTCCACCCAACACTCATTGCTGCCATTGGATTTATAACTTTTTAAGTAACGTAGGTTTTTTTTTGTGTAGAATTTGGTTTTTGCAATGTTTTTGTCGCAATTTTTGGCCTGGTAAGTAGTATGTCATTTAGGCCATCTTACAGAGGAATTTCAGTTTTCCTCAGTGGAGTTAGCATAATAATAACCATAGAATGTGCATAATAAATATGTATTTATTTACTGGTATGTAACAAAACTGGACACAGCCAACTAAAGGCACTGCACGGTGGGTTGTAATGGGAGTGGTGTCACCACAGAGCAAATAATAAGTGAGTTCACACGTGCACACAGGTCACAGCATGTCCATTCCAAGCTCATTCTTGAGCCAGGGATACCTCTGCGGACACTCAAAGCAGGTATAGAGGAACCTCTCTCCATGTAGGGCTCGGCTGTGCAAGCGGCAGGCTTTGGGGAGATTGCAGGCTTCTTCCACAGGGTCCATCACCTTCTTCTTGCATGTCCAGGGCTCAAAATGAGCCAGTTGGTTCCAGGGTCGAGGCTGCTGCATCCATTGGATGGCCTGCCATGAGCTCACCACCCACACATCTTTCATCTGTGCCACATCATCTAAGAATTTCTGGGAACCAAATGTGAGGTGGGAATGGATTCAACATTTATGGGTTGTTTTAAAACTCATTGTGAATAGTCTATTACTAGAACACATGTGCAGTACTTTGAGTACTTTATATTAGTTTTATCATCATATAACAATTGGATTAGGATAGGTGGCGGCAGAATTTTTTGCTGTGCCGTAGTGAGCAGATTTCAAAAAAGTTCGAGAAACATAAGCAAATTAGATAGTTATGTTGTAAATTGCATCAAGTATTACGGAGGGATGCTTCTCTGGGCAAAGGATCATCAAGTAAAGATAGAAATGCAATGAGTTGGCACCCTACCAGGAGGGCCTTCCAGGCCCACTAATGAGCCACTTCATGAACAACACTATTGTAGTAGATAAGCCATTAGACAATCTCAGCATAACCACAATTAATTGATACACTGCAAATAAGCATTCTACAGTACATACATTGAAAGCTGCAAGATGCTCCTTTCGCCTGAACCAACCACTGTGAAAGAAGAGACCGAGGGGAGCTCTGTTGGACTCTTTATGCCTTCTCAGGTTGGATGTAAAGAGCTGGTAAATGTCTTCCTGAGTCAAGGTTGGGGGGCAGCTATCAACCATGGCACACGAAAAACCCTGTGAAGTAATGGAGGTAATTTTTTAAGTGCTGTTGATGGATATTAGTGGTCCAACAAAAAACCCCAAATCATACGTACCTCTCCCTTGAGCTGGTTCATGACGACTTCCCAGACTCCAGGGAATGACCTGGAGGGACACTTTTGAGCTACTCCCATGCAAGGGTGGGGTGGACGGTGGTCAAGAGTATATGGCCACAAGGGAGGGTCGGACAAGGGACTCGTCATGGAGGAGTCATATGAAAAGCCACTCTCTGCCATCATCAGGAACTGTCGGTTCCAACCCACTCTCAGGAATGGAACACGTATGCCTGAAAGAAGTGCCATGTACTGAAAACAAGCATCTTATCCGGATAAGATGTGACAGGGAATTTTTAAAATCAATCAGTATTCTTTGTACCCCAGTAAACTATCACGAAGGAATTTTTTTAAAACACCAAAAAAACCATTCACAATTATGGGGCATTAAACCATTTCATTTGACAACTTTATTGGCCTCTTCAACATTTCCATATGCATACCATGTGTGTTACTGAATTTAATTAATTTAAATTTAATTTAATTTTAGTAGATATGGATATGACTGAGCTAAATTCTGAGACATGGTAGGCTATATATTTGATTGGCTTAGTTCTTGTCTTACCACGAATATCTTCCACTGGTATCCCAGCAAATCGGTGCAATATGTGTGACATGCCCACCATCTCATCGTACCAGTCTTCCAGAGTGGCATTAGCGCTCCACCAATGCTCAGGGCTGCGATGGCTATACAGTATTGGATGCAAAATGTTATGATGGATTACACTAGGTCAGTGTGCAGTCACAATGAACCTAAGACCCTGATGTGATGTTTTGCTGTACTGGATGAAAGCATAGGGCTTTTGCATTTACGGCTTGAGGAGAGAAAATGACTTGAAAATCAGCTGTGGGGTTCGCACATTTCCCACCTCTCAAAGCTAAAATGGTCAATGCCAATGCTTACAATGTATGCCATTCTGGAGCATGATTTTATCAGGGACTCATCCATTTTGCACCATTGCATTGGTAGGCCTACAACATGTGTCCTTAAAACATGCAAATAGGGCTAATTGCTGTTGAGCATTATTTAATTTGAAAACTAACCTGATGGAATGGACAGCTATTTCATGACCAAGATTCCACAGTTTTTGCACCAGTTGGTAGTTGGTGTATTCATGGGAAACATAAAAGGTTGCTGACAACGGGCAACCATTGGGATTAGTCCTGGATGTGTTGAGCAAGATGCGATTGTACATGGCCCAGTTGTCATGATTGACTGCATCATCAAACGTCAGGAGGATCATTTGGGGTACCTGTCCAGTGATTGTAATAAGTTCACCAACACATCTTACACTGATTACCCAAGTGAAGCACCTACATGCTACATGGGCATTGATGGGTTTACTAGACAGAGAGTTATCTTGTGCAGAGAATGCTTACATCCTGAGGATCCATCCCACCTGGTATGCGTGTACCATCTTTGGAACAAAAGCAGTCCGGAAGATGGCATGTTGCTGGGGAACATGAGGTTGCTGCATTGGGATCATGTTCTGCATCTACAAGTTGAGAACACAGTCCTGTAGTCTTGTTACAAAACATGCGCATCAATAATTTTTAAAAATGTAAACTAACCACAATGTCCCTCATCTGAGGAGTCCTTGCAGTCAGGAACCCCATCACAGAAGAGGTCCCGGTGAAAGCAGGCTCCATCTGCACAGGCCAAGTAAGTGGGTGAACTACAGTTGCCCTTGTCCAGAAGGGGCTCAGGTGGTGTCAGCTCTGCAGAATGCAGAAGCCAAGAAAATCGTCAGTATTATAATAATAATAAACCTGTGTTGGAAGTCACCATTATCAAGTCAATTCGTGGACTTACCGGCATCCTGATCACAATTGAAGACGTTGCTTCTGAAGTCGCAGACCTGCCTCTCCACGTCGAAAAATAGGCCGGCAGTGCATCGGAATTCAAACACCTCCTTGTCTGCAACGGAGGGTAACCAGAGAATAATCAAGAGTGAATGACTTGGAAGGGAAATTCATACCCAAGCAGAGGTAATACTTGGAGCACTCGTGGGCTGTCCAAGATTTACTGGCATCTCGTCCTGGGTTGCGGTAAAAGTGACCGTTGACGCATGGAACTGGGGTCGGGTCACGACGCCACAAGTGTCGAGCGACGCTGTCTGGGAAGAAGACTCGGCTCAGGCCAGGATTTTCCTGATATTCACCATATTTAATACGAAATCAGCATAATTTCGTGATAGTTACAGAATAAAGTGTAGCAGTAAATGTCAAGAAATGAAGCTACCGAGAATAAAATTACACTAATGTTCGTGCAGATGATATGTAAATATTTTCTCTTGGAGTTCTGCAAGCATTTCATAAGGGCGCAACGGCAATGTATACAGGTGCGGTAGAAAGTGAGCGTGAGAAAGTACAAAAACTAGAGCACCAAGCCCAATAAGACGAGTTTACAGCGTATTCAATATGAAAACAATTCATATGGTGGATATGCCTGGATAGATTATGTGTTGGGTACTATAAGAGTATAAGTCCACACCGTGCATGATCGGGTCAGCGCCAACGATGGCAGTATCAGTAATACGTTATAACTTGGTGTGACTGGTGCTCATTGGGCAGTAGGCTACTTTGGGACGGACAGAACCTGGCATCTGAACTCGTTGGTAAACGGACATGTGCTTGTGCGTCCGTGCGTGTGCGTGCGTCCGCATGTGTGCCTTGGCCACGTCCATGGATGTGAGGGCCGACGTCGCCGGTGACCCCGTGCCTTAATTAGATTTCCAGTACCATGACGAAGAGGAGGTGGTAACAGAGTATTACCGGCGTGGGAGCATACCAAGTGGGTCGCACATGTTGCTTTTTTGGGCATAAGTAGTCGGATCAGGACGAGAGCAACAATAAGGTGACAGGAGAAATTGGGTAGTCAAATGGCATACACAGAATGCAGGCAGTAGTGACAGCCCTTCCCTACCATCTCTTCATGATTGTCTGATCTGCAGGTCGACGCCTGCATTGTCACTCTCATGAAGATTTCAATCTGGACTTCTTCCATGGTTAAGTTGTAACTTACTGTGCCTCAGAAGAAAGTGACACTTGACTCGTACCCGTACCGGTGGGTAGTCCTGAAGGGAAAATTCACTCCCAATTAATTTCAACTTTATTTTCTCGAAAGCATGTCAATCGTGTGAAACATGGGCTGGATTTTCCTAGAAGTGAGACCTAGAATCGCACATGCAGTGCCTTATCCGTCGTACAATCTCGAAGACGCCCCTGCTCTAATCAATGTGTTCCTGTTTTCTAATCCTGCACGGTATAAATATTGCCGTCGGCAATCATGATCTCGTTGACAAAATCCCACGGATACTGCTCCCATAAATGAATCCGGAAGAAGCGTTTCGTTTAGCTCAAAAGAGCGACCAAGTGTGGCTGGTCATACCCTTCTCTTTGTGTCCTGTGATATTAAAAGGTCCGGCACGTAATTGGCGGCCTGTGGTAGTGCGATCCGGGAGGAGTCATGAGATGACCCACTTGGGTAAAAGTGGATCTGCTATTGTTTTCTTTTTCCCAACTGCCAACTTTTGGATCCTCTTTATTGTTCCAAAAGGCACTTGCACGCCTCGACCTCCTTGAACCTTTCCTTCTTAGCTTCTCAGCGAGGATCTGACCGGCTCTGGGAATTTTTGTTGCTTTCTTTTTCGTCGCAGTCGATAAAGTTTGCAGTTGAGAGTTCCGTAATATAGTGCCTGGTTTCTTTTCCGCCCTCAGAGTATAAGATGTCACAGGATCCTCAGAACGATTAAGTTTGTGCTAGGGTGTAATGCCGATGGTCTATAGTACTATGCTGTAGTTATGTCATTTTAGCTGTTTTTCACTTTATTTTGAAACTAGATATTTTCTGATCTCTATTGCGCGCCATTTGTAACTGATAAGAATGACTATTATGGTTTACAATGCTCACAGGCAAGGAGTTAAAATAAGCTTATTAACTTCATTTAGAGATGCTAATATCACGCGCTTATGTATTCATTGTGGCAAAATAAAATCGCCATTTTTTCATGTTGAATAATATTTACGGATTCTCGGGGGCCTGTGGCGCTTTTGGGGCCTACAGAAATGTTCCTTAAATACGAGTATTATAATTAATTGTTTCAGTTAGTCACTCTGAACATTGAAGGGGAAGGTGTAGCTTGCATGGATTTCTAATATCTAATGAATACATTAGTATCGCAGTTCATATTTTCCAATCTTATTCGGTTTCCTTCTTATACCTGTTTGCCAATAATACAGGGTGGCTCAACTTTTTTGTCCGAACAGTTATCGGAAAAGCCTATGTATCTTCTAGCTATGTAGCCAGAATATGCCCCAACATTCCTGGCACATCCCTCAACTGATAAAGCCAGGGATGCATCACTGGTTGCAAGTCACTGCTAAAAAATAAGCAGCTCAGTGCAATATTTCCAATAATTGTTCGGACAAAAAAGTTGAGACACCCTGTATATAGAGAACCACGCTTGTCCTTGAAGAACATGTAACCTAACTAGATAAATATTAGCTTACTCACCCGTAAATCCAAAACTGTGCAAAATGACTACACTCGCAAACAAGATGGTCTTCCAGCAAGAGTATGTGTCCATGTCGCCTTTGAGGAGGAATCCGGCAATCTGAGTGCCGAGTTCTTCTTCGCCCACTTTATACCTTCCGCCAGCCTACTTTGGCCCCCTCTGCTGGAAAGGGGAATGGAGAGAGAGGGAGTGAGGGAGAAGGGGGTGAAAGTGTGCCCTCTTCATTTGATCGTCAATTAGCTGCATCGCCCCCAGGAAATAATTACGGGGTCACGATTTTATTACACCGTCCAGAACTGAAAATCGCATTATTGTATTTATTATAATAGGGAAGTGTATCTGTTGAACTTGGCATGGTTACACAGTGACTGGTATGGTATTTGCGCACGAAGGCTATACTGGTGGCCCACAAAGGCATTCATCCCGAAGAGAACAAAGCTGGTCCTACAACACGTGGGGAGATTTATTTGATGAGCACTATGTGTCAACGCTCGACACGTCTTCAGACATCTGCTGACCCCCTTTGTTCCAACTCGTTTGGGTGATTTACTTCGAGCTGCCCTCGTGAAAGAAAAAGGCTGGAAATTACAGTATTGTTGTGCACCATACAGTTTAGAAGGGGGCGTGGGAATAAAAGGGAAGGTAAAAATTTCTCAGCTTGTTTATTAATTAAGAAAGTGATTCATCATTGTAATTTGTAAATACACTTCAACTGCAGTTGGATCTGGAAACAATGCTTCACTATCACTAGATCGGCTGATTTGGATGCATGCTATTGTGATTACACGGTACGTGTGGTAATTCTGAACTCTTTACAATCTACCCACAATTCTTGAAAAATTTTGAAGGAATTTTCCCTGAGACACACTTTTTTTTAAACAAAGCTTAGTTGATCCCATATGCAGGTTAGCCATTTGTTCATCATCGAATGGAATACTCTTGAATCAGTGTCGTAGCTGAGAGGGATTGATGTGCATGTGTCATTGATGCTCACGTTTGTCCACCTCCGGTTTCATTAGCAGAATATGTTTTCACAAGCAACCCACTGTTGTTGCCATTTGCAGGGATGAATCCTTCCTTGATGCAAAGAGACAGGAGCTCGAGTTTATCCTCGATTACTACGTGGAAGTCAGTTGTGGGAGTATAACAGGTGCGCACTTGAGCAGAGAATAGGCTTCCTGGTGGGCACTTGTATGTGGATAGCTCAAGTGTAGGAGGGGTCGTTGAAGGGTCGCTTTTGCAGGTGTAATAGTAGTTTTGGTCGGATGGATGAGGAAATGTGCCCTCCAAGTAGCATTTCAGGATATGGTTTGGTTTGAGGGCTGGTTCTGCTGATTTGGGACTGACGGGATGGACCAGTGACGCTGCTGACTCTGTGACACTGGAAGGAGTGGACGACAGGTTAAGGGTAGTTGGAAGCTGCACATCTTCTTTTGTTGGTGCAAATGTGTCTTTGGGCTCTTCAATTGGGGCTTGAGTCTCTTCCATGTTCAAAGAGGAACCTGCATCTTTTAAACCATTGTTAGGGATAGTTATTGTTGTCGGAGCGAATGTCGCGTCCTCTATCTGCTCTTCCTTGACTGGTGATGCTATCGGAGATACATGCGTGGCCATTTTCATTGCTGCCGAACTTTCCAGTGTCTCAGGAGACGACACTTGGGCCAAAATGAGTTCGCTTTTGACTCGCGAATCAAGTACATTCTTGGCAAGAGGGATGTCCATAGTTTGGGGGTCAGCTGGCGGCTGGCTTCTTTCTGAAGATTCCTGTCTTTGGACATATGCTTGCACTTCCATCTTTTTCAAGCTATTATATTGTTTCTCATTTTCTTGTACCTTGAGAGTTAATTCCGATTCTTGTAATTGTTGTTGTTGCTCCTTTTCTGTAGTGTCCCGTTGTTTATGTGCTACCGGTACTTCTAAAGTGGCTATGCTCGAAATGTTATTGGTCATTGTTTTTTCGCTAGTAATTGCCTTATTGAGCTCTTCGGAAGCGTTCGGATACAAGTCTTCCTGATTACTGATTTGGAGAGGTTGGAAATGCATATTTTTCGGCAACTGTTGTACTGACTTAGGAACAATGTTGGCTTCTATGTCAATTGTTTCGTACGTCTCTGCGATAGCGATTTCTGCTTCTTTTGTTGGTTCGTTTTCAGAAGTTTTTTTCTGGTCACTTGTCGTAGGTGTCGGAATTTTTGCCTCGCTCGTCAAAGTCGAGTCATGTTGTGGATTCTGGATGGCATCATTTGGAGCATCTGTTACTTGCGATTCAACGGCTTCACTGGGATTTTCGGCGAACTGGGTTGTGATTTCCATTGCTCGGAAAGAATTTTCTGTCGTAATAATTTCGTTTGCAATAGATTTCTTGTAGTCGAAAATCGGAAAATATGACCTAGGACCTTCTTGTTCCAAAAGCTGCTCAATAATAACAGCTTGCAACTGGCTTGCAAAAGCATTTGGGTTAGGCTTGGCTAAAATCTGCTTTACAGTTACACTCGCAATAGGTCGGATGGGTATAATCTTCCTGGGAGCATTGCCAGCTTCGTTATTGTATGGGTTTGTTAGATTAGATGGAGCCTGATGGTCTTCTCCCAGGTTCTGGATGGAAGGTTCAGTAGTTCCCTCTGAAAGTACTACCATATTACTCGCTAGGTGAGTGGTAGGGTTTTCTGGAAAAATGGTAGAGATTGCTGGAAGCGTGGTAGTACTTGGTGGAGTGGTAGTGCTGGGTGGAAGAGTGGTGGTACTTGGTGGAAGAGTGGTAGTACTTGGTGGAAGAGTGGTAGTACTTGGGGGAAGAGTGGTAGTACTTGGTGTAATAGTGGTAGTACTTGGTCGAGTGGTGGTACTGGGTGGAAGAGTGGTGGTACTGGGTGGAGTGGTAGTACTTGGTGGAGTGGTGGTACTGGGTGGAAGAGTGGTGGTACTGGGTGGAGTGGTAGTACTGGGTGGAGTGGTAGTACTTGGTGGAGTGGTAGTACTTGGTGGAGTGGTGGTACTGGGTGGAAGAGTGGTGGTACTTGGTGGAAGAGTGGTAGTACTTGGTGGAAGAGTGGTAGTACTTGCTGGAGGAGTGGAAGAACTTGCTGGAAGAACATGTACAGCAGTCGCAGTTGCGGCTATGGTCATAACAGGTGTCCTGGCAGGGGTTTCCCCTTCCGAAGCACTAGGTGTGGCAGGTCTGGTGGGCGAAACCTGGCCAATTTCAATTTTCGAGGTAAGGGTTGTGGCAGTGATTATGTTTGAAGAGCTGGAAGGACTAAAGGTTGTGGTGCTCTGTGAGTAAAGAGAAGTACAGAGGCCGTTCTTGGAAGAGTATTGGTATTCTTCGGGACACATGAATGTAAAGTGGATGAATCCTAGTCCAGAAGGATCTGGAAGGCAGCGGTGGTAGTAATTAGGGCTCGTTTCGAGTGGCATGTGACAAATATTGGCACAGATGGGACTCTCTCGAGGAATTCTAGACGGTGGTATTGCAAGCCCTGTTGTGGAATCACCTCCCACCCACTGTGGATTCCAATTCCCCTTGAGGCACAAGTTGCTGGCGGTACTGAACAAAAATCCATCGGGACAGCGAAAGATGAATTGGACATAGACGCTGCCGTTGTTTTGAGCCTCTACATACTTGCACACATAGTAGTATTGTGATTGCTCGAAATAGGTGAACACTCCTTCTCCTGCGCACTGGGGAGGCGTTAGGATGTCTGAGGTAACTTCGAATCCGACTGCATAATTTCCATAAGGGTATTGATTAGCAGCATAGGTGTCTAAGGCACACAGCCCCGTTACTTGGTCAAATAACAGCGAAGGAGGACACATGAATAATGCCTGCACATAAGAGCCTCCAAGAATGACCCGACAAGTGTAGTACATTGAAGCATCAGACATGGAGAAACTCCCTTGTGACAGGCATGGTGGGAGGCCATCGAAAGCTACTGTCAATGCCTGTATGGGCAAACCCACCTTCTCGATATCTGGTATCTGAGCCATTGAAGGCAGGCCATGGAGATAGATAAGCGAAGTGGCTTCTTCCTTGTAGTTTAGACACATGCCGTTTCTGAAGCGCAAATTTCCGGCACAAGCGAACACAAGGCGGAGGTAGCCTAATCTTGGTTGGTAATGGCAGTATTGGTACACAGCATGGCCCAAAAGCATCCTAGATGTTTCTTGTTGGCATTCTCGAGGATGAGGCGACTTTTGCCGCGTCAAAAGCACAGCTGCCATTGGCAATCCTATCCTAGCATCAAAAGTTCTATTGTAAATGTCCAGTCCAGTCGACCCTTGGCTGTAATTGTGGTAGAGGTACACATAGTGCGTGTAGTTGTCAGCGTAGTAATTCGAGAACGCATTGCTCTCCGACTGGCACATGGACTGCTCGTAATTGAATGCATATCCAGAAGGACACTGGTACACAGACAAGGCCAGTTTCTGTGTGGAAGTATCGTAGGCACACTCGTAATACATGGTACGGTCTGGGTGAACAAACCTGCCGATGCTCCTGCAAACCTGGATTCCCTCGTTTCGGGAGTCTAGCTTGACTCCATCAGTCAGAAGAGTGGTGGTAGTCTGTTGGGTGCCTGGCAGCACCATGTCCTGCTGGTCTTGCAGGCTTGACATGGGCGGCGGAATCGATGGTTCTGATGTCTGCCTCGGAGCTGCCATGCAAATGTTTTCTGTCCGGTTGTACACCAGGCCTTCGGGGCAGGCAAAGACGAAGGACTGAAGGACTTGAGGATATTCAGGTGTGTAGGCACAACGGATTACGAATCGGAAGTCGGGGGACAGGAATGTTCCTTCGGAAGTGCAGGGCGGGATGGTGGGATAGGAATCTATTGGAGTCGGAGATTGCTGGTGTGGAGCTGATCCTCTGCTGTCGGCTGCTGCGGTTGGTGTAAACTGCTCGTTCTGCGTCCTCATTGTCCTACTGGTAGACGTGAAGCCAGCATCTTGCTTCATTGATGGGAACTCCAGCACCTGCCAAAGTAGAACACGGAAACGTCATAATAAGAACTACTCTAACATAAGGCTTCTGCTACAAATGTGCAGCACTTGGGAGGAAATTATTGTGATTGGTTCTCACAGTCTGGGCTAATTTCCCCTGCAAATATGGAGTAGAAACCTTGTATCATTAATTCCAATTAACACTTACACCTTGAGCTGCTGCTGTCATCAAAAATAATGTGGGGCACAATAGCGTCGCACTAATATGGCGTACCATGGTGGTGAGAGCACAATGCAAACAGACTATAGTACTGGATCAACAATATTCACAGACGCCTTCCTTATATAGGGTGGTGTTAATGACGCACACAGACTGGGGGGAAATGGTCCTAGTCGCAAAGAA